>PVLC010030084.1:0-19808 GCA_004027655.1 Graphiurus murinus | reverse complement strand
ATCCTCTTCTCCATATTTTTTTGCTTTATTTTAGTGTTAATTCTACAATTCTAATATGTAAGGACCTCAACTTCTACAATTACATTTACATATATATTTTTTAGGCAAGATAATAGTGTTTTTTCACTATGACAGAATTTATGTCACTTATACTACATCCTATAATAAATATTGTTCTTCATTATATCTTTATCTTTAGTCTCTATATATGTATATATATATTAAATCTTTTGAAGTTTGAGCAGTTATAATCTCTACTTGATCTCTCATTTTAGATTGTATGTCTTGAATCTGCATTTTGTTACATGAGGAAACCAGCATACGACACCTCCTTTCACTCCTAGGCCTCTTCTTCATTATCCAAGTTTTAACAGCTCTATCATTTCTTTTACATCATTAAGGTTTTGACACTTGTATTCTTTGCAGTAAGGAAAGTATTTTCTGACAACAACAGAATGATTATAAATAAATAATTACAAGCCCCCAAATATTGAGAAATTAAATCAATTTGATTAAAAATCAGTTATAAGGGAAATTAGGAAATAGTCTGAACAGAATTAACAAAGTTATGCAAGATTAACCCCGTATGATAAAACTGACAGTTCAGGGGCATGCAGCAGAGTGTTTTCCTTAGGGTAGACTCTGAAGGCATGTTTGGGCAGAGGAGAGAGCTGAATGGAGAAGAGAAAAAAAGGAGTCAGAGGATCATCACAAGATCTCTACTAGGCCTGACTTAGGGAGGTACTCCATTGCTTCCTTAGTACCTACTTTAGCCGCGTCATCAAGAATCTGGAAGAGCACCTAGGAGTATCCTGATAAAGAGGTTAAATAAATGGATAAATGGAATTGTTCTTGACAGTTAATATAACCAAGTCTCCTTCATTCTTTTCATATGTTGACTTTATTGCCACTCCTATTTCACCTCACTCTCTTCCTAACCCTTCAGTGTCCAATTCTTGGGTTTTATTCACCACTTGCAGTTTGCTCTTATGACTCTTTCCTCCCTTAAAATATCTTGACTAATTCCAGTACTTGGGAGGTTGAGACAGGGGAATAACAGATTCAAAGCCAGCCTCAGCAACTTAAGTGAGACCCTGTTTCAAAATAAAAATAGTAAAGATGTTACTGGAGTATAGGTCAAAGGGAGAATGCCCCTGGGTTCAATTTCCAGTTCCAAAAAAGCACAAATAAAAAAGGTTGAATTCAACTATCAGTAATTAATAATTTCAATTTATCAAAAACACCATAAAGACAGTAAGTCAGCCATAAACTGGTCAAAGATGTTTGTGACATATATAGCCAACCAAAGTTTAACATTACAGTTATGTGAAGAACTTCTACAAATCAACATAAAAAGATAAACTACTCAAAAGAAAAACGGGCAAAATTTTGAAAAGGATTTTCACTGAAAAGGAAAATGACAATTTGCATATGAAATGATGTTCAACTCCACTAGTAATCCGAAAAAAATGCAAGTTTAAATGCTTATGTGATTACTATTTGTGGTAGTCTAGTCCACTGATGGCCTCCAACAACTACACCTCCCAGTAGTCACTTCTCCTTGAATCTAGTCTGGCCAAGTTATGAACTCTAATCAATTTCTTGACAGTTCTGGGCCTGATCTGTGGGAAGGAAGGAAGGAAGGAAGGAAGGAAGGAAGGAAGGGAGGGAGGGAGGGAGGGAGGGAGGGAGGACACATTACACACATACATGTACCTGGCAGCTTCCATTTTTGCACTCTGGGAGCCTTAGCCTCCAGATAAATCTATTTCCTTTTTGATGAGCCATATGCAGAAGTTATACAGAGTAAAATCCAACATGAAGAGAAAGAAAAAGGTCCAGCTATGCCAGGGTCATAGCTAACATGCCAGTTGCATGCAGCCACATGAGTGACCAGGGGCAAGATGAGCTGAAGTGCCAGCCAGTGAACCTAGCTCAAACTGTGGAATGTTTGCTGTTTCTCAACATTTTGGAGTAGTCTGTTAAACAGCAGTAGATAACTGAAAATGAAAGTTATTTTATGTTTTCATTGTCCAAAAAAACCTAATGATTTAAAAAAACTGACAAGACAAATATCCTAAGGGAAAAAAAATCCACTCAGCTAAGCCTTAATTTCTTTTTTCTTAAGAGCAAATACCTATTAGATATTGTAGTTAATTAACTAGATTTCAAGATATTAGAATTATTTTGGCACAGAAGGGAACTAATATGGAAGAACAATTTTCAAAATTCAAGTAATAAAAGCCACATTTTAATTCTTCATTGCCAGCTATACTGAAAAGATTAAAGCATGTTTTTATAACAGAACACTATGTAGCCACAAATAGAAAATACCAAAACCTCCAAGAAATAATTAGCTTAAATCCAAATTACTAACAACTGAGAAAGTTTAATTTCTCCCCAATTTCAGAAATAGAAAAAAGGTTAGACCTTCTTATCTAAATGTCTTTAGGACTCCCATAGAGACTTAATTGTTTGTTTGGGGTTTTTTTTTGGGGGGGGATGGGTTCTTCTCCTTTAGTGATTATTTCTTGACTATCAATCTATATTTTTTAAGATTGTAAGTCTCAATGAAATGTTCCTCTTTCTCCCCTCCTATGCCTTTGCTAAATGAGTTGCCCTTCAGTTTTATGCCCTTTATATACACTTATGTCATGCAGAGGGAGTAAGGAGAAATGTGGAAACAAAGATAAAAAATTTGATCTTCACCAATTTTCTGAATATAATAGGCTTGGGACAGCTTAAAAACTGTGTAATCTGTTCTCAAAGTATCAGGGGATTCACAAAGATAGTCTAAATTAATTGCCATCTTCCTCTGCAGTCATTTTATAATCTAGGTTTTTAGAAACAAAAGAAAACATTTCAAGTTAGAAAATAAACCTTTCATACTTTGGCTAGTTCTTAAAAATTTTGAGACTTTAAAAATCAGGATATCTAGCCAGGTGTGGTGCTGTATGCCTGTAATCTCAGTACTTGGTAGGCTGAGACAGGAGGATTGGGGTTCGAGGATAGCCTCAGCAACAGATTGAGACTCTCAGCAACCTAGTTAGACTGTGCTTCAAAATAAAGAAGAAAAAGGACTGGGGTGTGTAGCTGAGAAGTGTCCCTGGATTCAATCCCCTGTACCACAGAAAACAAAACAAACAAAAAACCCAGGATACTTTAAAAGTCTCGGGAATACCATACTCCAGTATTATTATTATTAATTTTTACTTTTTCATAGTGCAAATATTAGGTTTAAAATTAAAGTTCCCATAGTCAAATTTTTTTTATTAAAGATTTTTTTTTATTGGTGCATTGTAATCATACATCTTTGTGAGGTACAAGCTAGTAGAGGCATATATGCACACATCTCTCATTTAACCCTTCCCCAGTTCCTGCCCCATTCCCTTACCCTTCCCTCTTTCTCATGTTCAGTTTAGTGACTGACTTTAATACGTTTCTGAAAGTACATCATGTACATTAGGGTGTTTCCCTCCCTCCCCCATCACCTTCAGTTAAGTCACCTTCTCTGTTCATCTAAGGTTTCTCTTTTTTTGTCTAGAGTCCCTCTTATGAACCAATTTCTCCCTAGCTTCCACATATTAGGGAGAGCATGTTTTTAATTTTTGTGACTGACTAATATCACTTAACATAATGTTTTCCAGTTCCATCCATTTCCCTGCAAATGACATGATTTTTAATATATCAAACAGTTGTCTCTAGATTAAACAGCCATGATGCTCTTTAGAAGGTTTGTAAAATCCTAAAGTCTGAACTTTTAGGACTTATATTCAAAGGGAAAGAGACTGCTTTAGTAGATTATCAATATTTTGATACTTAATGACTTTGACCATACTATGTAGTTCTTTCTACAATGTTTTTAATATATAAAGCTTTTCATAACAACTGGCAGGGTTCTGAACATCCATTTGATTACTTAATACCACTTGGTGGTACATATATAAATGTTTATATATAAACACTCATATTTATGTGATTAATACATACAAATACACTCATTTATGTGATTAATACATACAAATATGTGCAAAATATTCCAATTTTCTCTAATTAAAATTTTCAAAGTCATTAAGTCACTGTTTTCTAAGAATTATAAATAAGAGTTACGAATGTCTTATCAAGAGTTTTCCAAAAGGACACTAAGTGGCAGCCCATTAGGTTCTCTTCACAGAGCAGTGCCTTTTCTTTACCATTCTTGCTATGCTTTCATAAAACCAAGAAATTCTCCCATTGACCCATTGCCTGCTTCAAGTAATTGTTCTGGATCTCTGGGTCCCCAGGAAAAGGAGAAAAGAAGGCAAAAGACATCAACTCAATCAAATACTGTATTTGCATATTTTAAAACAATATTACAAACTGTACAACATCTAACATAAAGGCACAATGGCTCTTCTGACATCTTGCTGATCCATTAAAGAAAAGAGATAAAGACGCTTACCTGTTGTTCTTGCATTCTAGCAGCACTAAGTTCTGAGAGAGATGTGGTGAGCTTCTCCTGCTGCTCTGATAGGTATTTTTGATAGAGACTTAGAAGTTCTTGACATTCTCTATACTGTAGCTGAAGAGGTGAGATTTCAAATTAAGGGAAAAAAATCTTAAAAACTGATTCAAACTGCATCCACCAGTGCTGCTTTTCAGATTCCAATAAACAAAGATAAAAATGCAGCAATATTGGTAATGGAGTAGAGGAGTATAAAGTCATCAAATTAAAACAGTACATGTATCTTCCCCCAAATCATAAAACAGTAATTCACAAAGAGACTAGAAATGTTCATACAATTGAAGAAAAATTTATTTCTCAACTTTTAAAAATTCAAATAAATAAAAACAAATGTAGACACATGCAAAGAAACTCCTACCTCATGCCATATTTTTAAAAAAGCAAAATGAAATGAGAAATGTGGGCACATATGTCGTTATTAATTAGTACCTAACAAAGATGTATGCCTACAACGCACGAATAAAAAAAAAAAGCAAAATGAAAATAAACCATTAATCTATGTAAAAGTTAAAAATATAAAACTTAAAAGAAAACACAAAAATACATCTTTTGACCTTGGGTTAGGTGATTATAGCTTAGAAGCACCAGCAACCAAAGAAAAATAGATAAATCCTACTTCAAAATTAAAAACTTTTGTGATTTAAAGGGCAGTATTGATAAATTGCTAAGACAACACTCAGAATGAGAGAAAATACTTGGAAATCATATATATGCTAAAGAACTGGTATCCAGAATATATAAAGACCTCATACAACTCAATAATAAAATTATTATTAACTCCATTAAACCTGGACAAAGACCATGAATAGATTACCCAAAAGAAACCATGTACATGGCTAGGAAAAATAAGAAAGAGTGAAGTACTGCTATATGCTGTAAACCTTGAAAACATAGTGTTAAATGACAGACAGGACATATTATATGATTTCACCTCTATGAAATGTCCAGAATAGGCAAGTCCTTACAGACAGAAAGTAAATTAGAGGTTGCTAGGAACTGGGGGAGAGAAAATGGGGAGTAACTGCGAGGTGTGGGTTTTGAGAAAAGGTAATGAATATGTTCTGGAGCAAAACTGTGGGAATGTTTGCACGCCTTTGGAAATATACTTAAAACTACTTACTTGTATGCTTGAAAGGTGAATTTCATTTTATGTGATTATATTTCAATAAAACTATTATTAAAATAAATGTAGGGTAGAAACGGTACTTTTCTGATAAAAATAATTACTGCCTAGTTTACACAGAAACTTCCTAATATATTAAATATAAAGGGATAATACTTTGATTTATCTTTCATTTTGTTTTACAAAACATCAGATAAATCTCTGTTTCATTAATAAAACCATCACCAGGGAATTTTCTTTCTCTACATCTCCCTACATTCTTTCCATTCTGGTATAAAGAACATGGTAAACTAGCCTGCCGAACTCTTTTCCACAGTTTCTAAAACTTGAGAAGCGCTCAAAATGAAAATAATCAGAAAGACCACCTAACTTCATAGGTCAGGTGTCTCATAGACAGACAGTTCCAGCCAAGAGACATTTCTGTTTCTCCTCATTGTGGTAAATTCTTCCCCAGGATCCTTTTTCCTTTGATCATTTCTGAATCTCCCTCTTAACACTTACTTATGTATGCTGTTGGTGTAAGAATTACTTTCCAATGGGATTATTCTGTATAAATACTTTTACAACAGGTCATCATGATTAAGGGCTGGAATAATATTTCTTAAATGTCAAAAATGGTGACTGGTTTCAGTATTCCTTAACATTTTCATAACCTAATCATCGCTTCTGGGCAGACTGCTGTTCTAATAACTTTTACCAATTATGACTGCATAAATAACCAATTGCTTCATTATTCTCATTATTAACCTTTAACAGAGAAGGAGCCAGAGAGGGCTTATAAAGAGGAACTGATTCACAGTGAAAGGATAGGTTACGAAGCTTAGCGAATACCTTAATTAGAAGAGCTTGTTGAATACTTGCTTTTTAACAACAGTAACAACAATAGCATGAATGGCAGTCTAAATAAGCTAATAGGTTTTCAAAGTTAATCTATGTTAGACCAGGCTGGCTTTACATTTCTATGCTTTTGTCAGCAAGCTTTAAAAATGAAATGATTTGTGGTGGTCCCAGGAGTCCTTGCCAGTTATTATGTATATAAAAAGAGTTTTTTATTCTAGCTATTACATAGGCAGTAATGTTTATAGTAGGTGAACATATTAGCCTGGTCACAGAATATGAATTTTACTCTGGAAAAATCAAGCACAATTATATAGCTTAGGAGTTAAATGTCAGCATTTGAGACAAATTATGGGCAAATTCATTCAAATACATGCCATGTGGCAGAATATAAAAACAAGTAGTCCTATCTTCATAAATTTTTTATATCTTTCTTGATTTTATCCGATTTCAAAATGATCTGCTTTTCCTTACTCCTTAGCACAATGAGATTTCAGTAATCCATCTGGAGAGAAAGAGATTTATGTTATGAAAATGTGGGTGAATGTCTTCTTAATTGATTTGGGGAATACAATGAGGAAAAGACATATTTGACTCAATTCTGAACAAATGATAGGAAAGAATGCAATATACACAGAAGATCAAACCTAAGAAAAGGTGCATACCAATTTGCAATACGAATGTTAACACAGTGGAATATGTCCAACTACCATTTTAAGAACTGACAAAAATAAGCAGTCATCACAACCTTATCTAAGAAAGAAGACTTCATAGAATAACATAAATAAATGTTATAATAATAAGCAAGAACACATCAAAACCTAAACATCAAATTAATTCATTGAAATGGCTATAAGAAATGATAATTTTGCACAGCTTAATGATGTAGCTCTAAAATTTATCATATAGAAAAAGAAAACTAAACATCATAGCAGAATGAAGAGGGAGGTGAGGGAAAAAATAAAAATGATGTGAGAGAAAAATCAGAGGTAGAAGGAAGGAACAGAGACAGGATATACTACTAGTATGTTGCCAAAGTAGAAGGACTTCCTAAACTGGAAGAATCACTTTTGCCCAGCAGAAGCCACTCCCACCACCCACCTCACCCTTGGTTCTAATGTTTGAGACACATGGATACGGTATTTAGTAATCCTCACCTAATACAAAACCAAATGAAAGGATGAAAAGAGAAAAAGTAAATCATTAATTTTTTAGAATGCAATAGATACAGAAGATCAAACCTAAGAAAAGGTGTACACCAATTTGCAACATGAATGTTAATCTCCTCTGTGAGAAGAGAAAAAGTAAATCATTATTTTTTTTTTAATTCTCCTTTCTTAGAACCAAGAATCTTTGGAAAATGTTGAAATGGGGTAGGGAAAATAAAAAATGAGCTTGAAATATCTTATGAAACTAATGCAAGAAAGTGTTTGAAAACATATAGATGGGGGCTTATCACAGAAATAGGGGCTAGCCTGAAGGGGACTCTCATTAGCCAAATTTGTGCACTGAAATAATCACTCTAGTGATTATTCAATAGAAACAGAATTAATAAAAACACACTACCTCTTAGTAACACTGCAAAAGGGGAGGAATTGTGGAAAAGGAAAAAAAAAGCGTTTATTTACAGAAGAATTATTTGCAACAGCTTAAATTTTATTACAAAGAAAGGGACATATCCAGAATATGAGGGATTTTGCAAATGTTTAATCTGAAAAAAAGGAAGAACTTCTTTTTATTTTTTTTGCAGTACTAGGGATTGAACTCAGGGGCATTCTACCTCCGAGCTACACCCCCAGTCCTATTTTTTAACAGTCTCAGTAAGTTGCAGAATGCCTCACTAGGTAGCTGAGGCTGGCCGCGAACCCAGATCCTCCTGTCTCAGCCTCCCAAATGCTGGGATTACAAGCATGCGCCACCACTCCCGGCTAGGAAGAACTTGTTTACAGAAGAAATGATCAAATTTTTAAAAAATCAACATTTTACCACTCATATGTAATAACTAATTTAGGCAAGCATCATTAAATACCAAAACCATGAATTGAAATGTTGAAGAATAAGAAATTCACAGCCTGGTATAGTGGTGCGCATTTGTAATCCCAGTACTTGGGAGGCAGAGGAAGGAACATCGCAGATTCATGGCCAGTCTCAGCTACTTAGTGAGGTCCTCTGCAACTTAGTAAGACCCTGTTTCAAAATAAAAATAATTAAAAACTAGGGCTGTGAGTGCAGCTTGGAGGTAGAATGCCCCGGGTTCAATCCCCAGTACCACAAAAATAAATAAATGAATAAATAAAAAAATTAATTAATTAGTTAATTAATTCACAGGGTATGAATATTACTTACAGCAAAAAAGAAAATGTACAAATGTACCTTTAAAATGCCAAAATCTGGTGATCATCATTCAAACAAAGTGAATTACTTTAGGATCACTAATAGTGGAAAAATGGAAATTATGTACTTCCTACCATATTCTCCTTTTTTAGAACCAAGACTCATTGGAAAATGTCTAAATACCATTCTGGGGTAGGGAAAATATAAAATGAGCTTGAATATTTTATGAAACTAATGCAAGAAAGTGTTTGAAAATATATAGATGGGAGCTTATCACAGAAATAGGGGCTAGCCTGAAGGGGACTCTCATTAGCCTATTGTATAAATTAGTCCTTCCTTTATGAAATAGTCTTGGTAGATATGTTAATATTGAATCTAATCAAATTTATAAAACTAATCCTTGTTTCACAGGAATTAGAAGGAATAAAAGAATAAGTTAAATGATACAACATACATACACACCACAACAGAAAACCTAGAATGTGGGAGATTTTCCAAAGCAATTGGCCTGAATTCTTGAAAATGTCAGTGTCACAGAGAAAAAGGTTTGGAGTGGGAGGCCTATTGTACATGAAGAGACCAAAGACACAACCAACTGCAACACATGAACCAAGACTGGACCCTGGTTCAGGGACAAAAATAGTTATAAAAGATTTGGGACAACTAGGAAAAATGGAACATAAACTCAGGAATAGTAGATACTATATAATCATTGTAAATTTTAAGTATCATAATGTGGTTTATAAGAGAAAATGTTCTTATTCTTAGCACACAAGTCTGAAGCATTTAAGGTTAACATATGACACTTAAATTAACACTCTCAATTGGTTCAGAAAAAAGCAAATCAGTTTTTTTTTTTTTTTACAGTACTGGGGATTGAACCCAGGGACATTCTACCTCCAAACTACACCTCCGGCCCTATTTTTTATTCTTTATTTTGAAACAGGGTCTCACTCTGTTGTGGAGGGCCTGACAAGTTGCTGAGGCTGGCTGTGAATATGCGATCCTCCTGTCTCAGCCTCCCAAGTACTGGGATTACAAGCGTGCGCCACTATGCTGGGCAGTAATCAGTTTTTATATATGTAAATTTCTAA
Organism: Graphiurus murinus; assembly: GCA_004027655.1. NCBI lineage: Eukaryota > Metazoa > Chordata > Mammalia > Rodentia > Gliridae > Graphiurus > Graphiurus murinus. Next base: position 9,916 of record PVLC010030084.1, on the reverse strand, counting down.
ATAAGTAATTTTGCAATACATTTTAATTAGTATATTTAAATAGATTATATAAATTTATAAATGAATATAAACATAAATATAAAAGAGAACAAAGCAAATATAGTAAAAAACAAGAATTGTGGAATCTAGGTAAAAGGTATGTGATAGCTTATTGAAATAGTCTACCAACTTTTCTATGTATTTAAAAATTACTGTAGAGGAGCCCAAGATGGTGACTGAGTGAAGCACCTCTCCTCAGGCACTGTAGAGCTTGAATCAAAACTGCTGAAAAAGCACCTTCTTGATGGAAGAAAAAAAGCAGCAAAAAAGTGAACAAAGCAATGAAAATTGAAGCACAGCTGAAGAGAACCCAGAAAGTGGACCAGGGAGAGCAAAGGACCCCGTGATTGCGGTAGCACTGTGTGCCGCAGAGCAGTGGCTGCCAGTGAGCCAGCCAAAGTGGGATCTACTAGCACCGGGACATCTAACAACCTCTTGTATACCAGGTGACCAGATGTGGAGTAAGTGACTCTAGAATGCCACACCTTAATCAGGTGACATATTCCTGCATGATCAATCCACAGTGACCAGAATGTCAGGGGCGACCAGCTTAAGTCCGCAGCAGAGACACCTCAGTTCACCTCTCCCTCCACAGCCAGAGCAACACTCAATTGCGCTGAAGAGTTTGAATCAAAACTGCTGCAAACGCAGCTTCTTGATGGAAGAAGAAAAAAAAAGCAGCAAAAAAGTGAACAAAGTAACCAAAATCGAACAAAGTAATAAAAATTGAAGGGCAGCTGAACAGAACACAGGAAGCAGACCAGGGAGAGCAAAGGAGCCCGTGAGTGTAACAGTGGCACATGCCATTGAGCCAGCCGTCCAGAGCGGGATCTACTAGCACCAAGACATCTAATGACCTCCTGCATACCCAGCGACCAGGTGTGAGTAAGCAACTAAAGAACTCCACACCCTAATCAGGTGGCATATCCCCACACGATCCACGGTGACCTGAACACCTGGAAAAACCAGCTAAAGCCCGTGGCGGGGACATCCCAGCTCACCTCTCCCTCCAGAGCCAAAGTAGCACTGAACTGTAAGTTAACTGCACTCTCGCAGGTGCCCTTGTGCAAAGGACAGACTCGGTCACCTGCCCTTCTAGCGACTGGATAGGAGCAGAAGTGTGGGAGGAACCCAGAGTATACAAGGCATAGAGACCTTACAGGCACCATGGAAAATACCCAGCATTTAGATTGCACTTCCACCACCAGCAAAGGGAGAGAGAGACACACACAGACAGGGCCTGGGAAAATGTGAAGTCTCTTGCTTACACTGGGTCCAGATCCAGTGACACCCTCCTGACTATACAGACAAGAGAAGCACAGGGACAGGCCCTGTGGAGAGCTAAGAGACACAAGCTTGCAATGGGAGAGACACCAGCAGAACAACCCGCGTGCACTGACGGAGAGAACAAATAAGAATGCCTGAAACATGCTCGAAAATCTAATATAGTGAGCAGACATTTAAAAGCTGAAAATATCCATGCAGATCCAAAAGGACTGCAGAGGCCAACTCGGCTCTGTACCTACATACTTGTAGGATTTTGTTTTTATTTCTTTTTTTAATTTTTTTTACTCTATTTTCATTTTGTATTGCTTTGTTTTATTTATGTTTCTTTGGATGATTGGTTGCTTTGTTATTTTTTGCTCAGTTGTTGACTCTCTTCCTTATCCCTTTTACAAGCTTTGTTCCCTCTCTCTTATCTATATTCTTCTCCTCAACACTTCTTTTTTTCTCTTTCCTTTATCCTTTTTTCCCTGTATTATATCAAGATGATTTCATACCACTACACCTAAATACTCTACGTTGATTACCAGAATCCCTCAACATATCCACTATCTCTAATCTTTACTGTATATCACCTCAACACAATCAAACTCCACTGGACCATACCTTCTATTTTACTCTATTCTTGCATTCATCACTGGGGTTTCTCCCCCCTCACCAACCTTCATCAGTGAATACAACTTATCCTTGTATATAGCAGCAGACACCTCTAAATCCATACTGCACAGATTAGATCAGAGAGGTGAGCCACCAGAAAGGATACCATACCCTAAGGATAAACTCACCTCTGCTAACAGAAGGAATAGCTCAACACATCCCTCATTGAGGCCTAAAAACACAGAGACAACAAACTGTCCTATTCACACCTCTGAGACGAATCCCCATAACAGAAGCAACAAATGAACCCTAGAAGTCAACACCTGAAACCCACCAATGGCACCACCACAGTGGGCAGAAGAAGCCCTAAAGTAATTGTAATTCGGTACAAGATACTATTCACAGAGAGAAAATAAAAATAAGAAACCTATAAATTGAGAAGCCCTAGAGTAATTGTAACTTGGTACAAGATACTATTCACAGAGACAAAATAAAAATAAGAAACATATAAATTAAGAGAAATCTTATAAGAGCAGCAAAGACAGAAATTTAAGAACAGGGAAACCATGGAAAGGAAAAATAGCAAAGAAACAATAAGCCACCATAATCCCACGATAACAAAACTCATCAACAAAGAATGGCAGAGATTATCAAAAGAATAATTCAGATCTTTAATAGTAGAAATCATAAAAGATTTCCGGAAAGAATGCAGAGAGAGCTGGAAAGAAATAAAGGAACAAATAAACAAAGAAGCTGACACCCTGAGCAGGAATCATAGAGAAGCCTTGAGGGAAGTGAAAGATGCAATAATAGAAGTGAAGGCATTAATACAAACTATAAACAATAGATTAGACCACATGGAAAACAGAATATAACTCCTAGAAGATGACAACTCCAAAAATGAATCCATTATACATAATTCAGAGAAAAAAATTCAACAGTATGAATCGGACATCAATGAGATCTGGGCCAATTTTAAAAGAGCTAACCTAAGAATAATAGGCACAGAAGAGGGATTAGAAGTTGAAACTAATGGAATAAACAACCTTTTAAAAGAAGTAATATCAGAGAATTTTCCAAACATAGAAAGAGAAGTTGACACTCACGTACAGGAAATATATAGAACCCCCTCTAAAAAAGTCAAAGAAGAGAGGTTCACCACACCACAAAATAATCAAATCGACTAATGTAGAGGCCAAGGAGAGAATCCTTAATGCAATAAAAGTAAAAGGCCAAGTGACATTTAGAAGTAAACCAGTTAGAACCACTCCAGACCTCCCAAACCAAGTCAGTAAAGCCAGGAGAACCGGGAGCAATATATTCCAAACTCTTAAAGAAAATAACTTGCAGCCAAGATTCTTCTACCCAGCAAAACTATCTCTTGAAACTGACAAAGAAATAAAAACCTTCCATGAAAAATAGAAACTAAAAGAATTTGTCTTCCAAACAAGCAGTAGAGAAAATACTCAAAGAGATTAACTACAAAGAAGAACTAACAAGTAAATGTCAGAACCAGAAAAACAATAATTTCCATGAAGCAAGCAACTAAGCAAAGAAAAATAACACTACCTCAAACAGAAGTCAAAACTCAAAATATTAGGAATTAAAAATCATCTCTCAATAATCACACTGAACATAAATGGCCTTAACTCCCTCATAAAAAGACACAAGGTTGCAAAGTGGATTAAACCAGAATCCATCTATATAGTGCCTGCAAGAAACATACCTTACAAGCAAAGATTCCCACAAACTAAAGGTGAAGGGCTGAAGTAAGGTAATCCATGCCAATGGAACTGAAAGACAAGCAAGAGTAGCAATTATGATATCAGATAAATTAGACTTGAAGTCTAAGCTTATCAGAAGAGACAAAGAAGGAAATTTTTTACTTCTAAAAGGAACAATTCAACAAGAGGAAATAAAAATTGTCAACATTTATGCCCCAAACATAGGTGCAGCCACTTTAATAAAACAAACTCTACATCATATAAAGTCACACATAGATCCCAATACAATAATACTGGGAGACTTCAATACTCCTATCACTAGACCAATCTTCTAAACAAAAGGTCAGTAGAGACGCCTCAGACCTAAAAAAATACCATAAACCAAATGGATCTACCAGACATGTACAGAGTATTTCACCAAACTACAGCTGAATTAACATTTTTCTCAGCTGCCCATAAAACCTTCTCCAAAATAGATCACATTCTGGGCCACAAAGCGAGCACTGGCAAATTCAAAAAATGCAACATAATTCCCTGCATCTTTTCAGAACACAATGGAATGAAACTAGAAATCAACTCTAAGAAGACCCAGAGTAACCATGGAGATTGAACATCACACTGCTGAACAAGGAATGGGTCATACAAGAAGTAAGGAGAGAAATTTTAAAAATTCCTAGAAACCAACGAAAACAGAGACACAACATATCAAAACCTCTGGGACACCTTGAAGGCAGTACCAAGAAGAAAACATATAGCACCGAGTGCCCACATAAGAAAAACAGAAAATCACCAAATAACCTAATGGCACAGCTCAAAGCACTTGAAAAACAAAAACAGTCTAACCCCAAAGCCAGTAGAAGACAGGAAATTATTAAAATCAGAGCAGAAATTAATGAAGTAGAAAAAAATACAGAAATTCAACAAAACCAAAAGCTGGTTTCTTGAAAAAATTAACAAGATAGATAAACCATTAGCCAACCTAACCAAAAGAGAGAATCAACCAAAATAAGAGATGAAAAAAGGTGGTATTACCACGGACAGTGTGGAAATACAGAAGATCATCAGGAACTACTTTGAAAAACTATACTCCAACAAAATGGAAAATCTAGAAGAAATTGACAAATTACTAGACACATATAACCTTCCTAAATTGAGTCAAGAAGATAGAGAAAACTTAAACTGACCAATAGCAATCAAAGAGATAGAAATAGCAATAAAGAGTTTACCATCAAACAAAAGCCCAGGGCCACATGGTTTTCCAAGTGAATTTTATAAAACATTTATAAAAGAGCTAATTCCAATACCCCTCAAACTAGTCCATGAAATAGAAAGAAACAGGACCCTCCCAAACACATTCTATGAAGCCAACATCACATTAATACCAAAGCCAAATAAAGACAGCTCAATTAAACTATAGGCCTATATCATTGATGAACTTAGATGCAAAACTGCTAAACAAAATACTAGCAATGAGAATTCAAAACCACATCAATAAAATTATACAGCATGACCAAAATGGGTTAATCCCAGGGATGCAAGGCTGGTTCAACATATGAAAAACAATCCATTTAATTCACCACATAAACAGAATCAAAGACAAAAACCACATGATCATCTCAATTGATGCTGAAAAAGCATTTAATAAGATTCAACACCCATTCATGCTAAAAGCACTACAGGGAATCTGAATAGAAGGAACATATCTCAACATCATAAAGGCAATATAAAATAGGCCCATAGCCAACATCATATTAAATGGGGAAAAACTGCAAGAGTTCCCACTAAAAACAGGAACAAGACTAGGATGTCCATTATCACCACTTCTGTTCAATATAGTACTTGAGACTCTAGCCAGAGCAATAAGGCAAGAGAAAGAAATCTTCCATGCTCTTGGATAGGCAGAATAAATATCATCAAAATGGCCATCCTCCCAAAAGTGATCTACAGATTCAATGCGATACCCATTAAATTACCAAGATCACTCCTTACAGATGTAGAAAAATAAGTCCTTAAATTCATTTGGAACAACAAAAAGTCCATGATAGCCAAAGTAGTTCTTAGTAATAAGAACCATGCAGGAGGTATCACAATACCTGACTTCAAACTTTACTACAAAGCCACAGTAACAAAAACAGACACATAGACCAATGGAGTAAAATAGAAGATTCAGAAACAAACCCACATGCTTACAGTCAATTGATTTTTGACAAAGGAGCAAAAAGATGCACTGTATGAAGTTTCTTTACAAGGTGAACTATGTAACAATGACTAACACTGGAAAACTTCCAATTTCAAAAAGGAATTCCTGACAATACAGACTGCTGAAAATGGTCTGCACACTAAGCCTGCTAAACTCTGAAAGGTGTTCAGTGATACTGTGTGAATAATGCCCCATTCCCGAGAAACAGACTTAAAAGCTCTTTGGAAAGAAGTCATCTCATTCTGCTCTCATCTTCGAGTCATGAAATTAAAACCTTCCATAAACTATCAGTTCCAATATATATGATACTTCTCTCGTATTTCCATATTTGTCTATTTGAACTATTTATGCTACTATGAAAAACCATTCATTTCTGAGTGGAAATGTAAACTGAATTTAAGAGGTCCCTCTGTCTGTGGTTATAACACTTCTAACTGATTTAAAGATATTGTTAAATTTAATCCTTATTAAAAGTAAAAGACTTCACAAGGTATTATTATTAGTCTCGTTTTACAAATAAATCTGCAGCACAGAAGAGTTAACGACTTATAGGAAGATACCCTATCAGTGATCTAGAATGTGGAGCAAAGTATAACCACTAGACAAGTTTTTCATCACCTCTTGGTCTTCTTAGAAAGCAGATTCCTGTTCAGTAGATCTGATGTAGGCCCAACACCCTATATTTCTACCAGTTTTTAAGTGATGCTGATGCTACTGGTCAAGGCAGCAGATGATCTCTTAAAAACCCTTTCCACATCAGTAGGAGGAAGCCTGTCCTCTTCCTTTATGTTGACATATAATACTTTATCAGATCCCTTTGCTTCTTCCCTCTACTCTATCCTTAAAATGTTTGTGAGTTTATTTGTTTTGGCCAACTGTTTTTGTTTGGGAATAAATCATATAGAAAATTAAATATGAGATGGACAATAACCCATTTTCTTCCTTAAAAGTAAGCCATATTCTGGATTTTCAAAGCAATATAATTTCTATTCTGTTTGACTACTTAAGTCATAATAATTAGCAAATATTACCAGTAGAGTTTAATAATTTATATTGAGGAAAGAGGCTATAGGAAAAACAATCACAATTTCTTTTTCCTACTTTCAAATAGGTATCTACTCTCTCTCTTTCCTATGCACATTTAAAGCCCAAGTTTACAGTATAACTTAAGAATTTGGTTCAACATTGCCACACCATTAGCTATGGCCTTCAGGAACAACATTCTTATCACAGTTGTGCACAGTTTTTAATGCAGTATGAAAATATCTCCCAATAATTTTGGTAAAAGTCAAATTCCATAAAATAGTATTCATAACTAGAGTGAAAAATAAGAGTTCTTATACAATGGAATCACATCTAACATATTAAGGTTAAATTGGAAAAAGTAGTAGGAATATCTGATTATTTGCCTCTTTGAAAATAACTGAGACTAGTGATCACAAAGATAAATTACTGCTCAGAGAAGTATTAAGTAACTTCTATGTGGAGGTTTATTATATAAATTCAGCAAACGCTGCAAAGGCTGAAGGTAATAAAGCATTTTATGAACAACTTCATTTCACTGGTTCCTAATATAATAGAACTTATATGGACTGTTTAGCAGCACAATGCTAAAAAAAAATTGGTTAAAAAAACATTTTTGTCTGACCTTCCACTCAAGAAATATTAGAGGAATATCCCAAAAAACCCAAGGAGAAAAGTTTTACAGTATTGCTAAGTCAAAGAGTTAGGTTTTGCGTTACTATTTTAACACTATTGACTAATGAGTAAAGTAATCCAAGAAGAAACATTTTAAAGAACAAGTCCCAAGGCCTAGGTCTTTGCTATATTAGCTCAACAATAGAGAATCAGAAGTACTGAAAAACTCAAAGTAATGAACAGAAAAGTTAAAGTCAATAGATTCTATTCTATTTTTTAATATGACTATTTTGAGCAATTGTGCTAAGAATCAGAAACTTTCCACATTTAGTCTCTGTCTAGTGCTGACTTTTCTTGAAAAGTAAGTCTTGGCTAAATGAGCTACCAATTTATACATTGGAAGGAGGACAAATATCCTCTTTGGGACTAAGGTAAGACTTCTAAATACATCAGGAAGTGTTCAGAAAGTTGAGTCAATGTTAGCAGCCACAAAAGAAAAATTAAAGAAAAAAATAAAATGAAATAAATGCAGTGAGATTTCTGTTAATAGACAAGATGAAATAAACAGAATTCTCCTTGTTCCTCTTATTAAGTACAGTTAAAACTCCTGAACATGATGTGCAAAAACATAAAGATGATTCTGAAAAATGGAAAGAAGAAGGCAGTCTACTAGGGGCCTGAGAACCTGGAGAACAAGATGGCAGTGAGTTGCCTGGTTTTCTTTTTGCTTCATGTCCTGTAGTGGGTACTGGAGAAGTTAGAAACCCAGAAATGAGCTGGGCATGGTGGTACATACTTGTAATCCCAGTATTTGGGAGGCTGAGAAACAGAGGATCCCGGTTCACGGCCAGCGTCAGCTGCTTAGTGAGGCCCTCCGCAACTTAGTGAGACCCTGTTTCTAAATAAAGAATAAAAAATAGGGCTGGGGGTGTAGCTCGGAGGTAGAATGCCCCTGAGTTCAATTCTCAGTACTGCAAAAAAAAAAAAAAAAAAGGAAACCCAGAAATGTCAATGAGCAAAGAAAAGAAAAAAATCAAAAGAAATCTTTTATCTTCTCTCAAGCCAAAATAAAAGGGGATACATAGTCAGACAAAAAAACTTTTGATCAAGAGCTGCCTTATTTAAGCCAGACATCACAGAAAAATCTACAACCCCATACCTAGACTCCCAGGTACCTCTCTACTACCCTTTCTCTCCCCAAGAGTGACAACAAAGACACAGTGTAGAGCCAGAACTTTAATCATGGCTTCCATCTCCTCCTCTACCCTCATGATTATCAGTGGAGGCTTCATGGGGAGCCTGGAGCTCCACTCCCATCTAGCTTTAATGAGTTTTCCCTCTTTGTTAGGACAGTATAAAAAGAAGCTGAATAGGAAGCCAAGAATTTCTCTGTGTATCAGCAGCAATAAGTGGAAGCCATCTGGGAAGGCTCCTCCCTTCCCAGCTAGGATGAGGACTGCAGAGGACTAGAGATAGATGAACTTCCATCCCCAACCAGTGAGGTCCCCACTATGAGATGCCTATCCCCAGATGGCTAAGGAGGCTAAGTAGGAACTTGAACTTTCACCATAGAAGGTTAATCCACAGAACCCATGCCAAGAAACAATAATCAAACTTCTAACCACTAAAGACAAAAATTAACAAATAAACTTGAAAGCAAGACAAAAGCAGCACCTATTTAAAATGTATTATGACAATAGATTTCTCATCACAAAATATGGTGGTCAGAAGAAAGAAGCATGACATTTCTTGAGCATTAAAAGAAAACAATTTTCATCACAGCATTTTATATCCAGCAAAAATATCCTTCAGAAATGAAGAAGAAATCCTCAGGAAAAGGATAACTACTAATTCATTGCCAGCAACTTTAAAGGAACAGCAAACAAACAAACAAACAACAACAAAAAATCCTCTCTAAACAAAGAAAGGAATTTCGTAACTCCAAGAGGAACGAAGAACAGAAAGACCACAAATATGGGTATCTTGGTAAGCTTTTTCATTGCTGTGACCAAAATACCTGACAGGTATTACTTAAAGAAGGGATGATTTATTTGGAACTCATTATTTCAGAGGTTGCAGAGGTCATTTTTTTATCAGTCAGCTCCCAGGAAGGAATGGGTGTGCAGCAAGACCTCAGGGCATGGCAGAGGAGGAAAAACTGCCCTTAGCAGTCATTCTACCGCAGTTTAAAATTCAATATATATGTTAGTGGTCCCCAAATTTCTTAGCTATTCAAGAAAAAGGTGACATGAAGTTCTATACTAGTCCCATTACTACTATTAATTATTATCTAATAAAGTATGCATGCGCATATTTGGCAACAGATTATAAAATGTAGGTAAGAAAATTGATACACCATCAACTTCTGTAGTCATTGTTGGCACATTCAAATCAAATACTGCATTGTTTGGTATGTGTATTTGTTTCCATCACA
>PVLC010030083.1:0-19753 GCA_004027655.1 Graphiurus murinus | reverse complement strand
CGCCCGGCTTCTAACCAGCAGCTTCTATGTCACCTGGGAAGTTGTCAGATGTGCAAATTCTCAAGCCCCAACCCAGACCTCCTGAGTAAGAATCTCTGGGGGTTGTGCCAAGAATCTATGTTTTAACACATCTTCCAAATAATTCTGATGCACACTGAAGTTTGAGAAACACTGACTTAAGTAATCACTGTAGGTACTATTTCTCCAAATGAGATCAAAAGATTACCAAACATCTCATATGTGAAAAGCACCATGGGAAAAATGCAGGTAAAACTGAAATTCAATATTAAATTTTTTTTTTTTCGGTACTGGGGGTTGAACCCAGGGGCATTCTACCTCCGAGCTACACCCCCAGCCCTATTTTTTATTCTTTAGTTTGAAGTCTAAGTTGTGGAGGGCCTCACTAAGTAGCTGAGGCTGGCCTCGAACCTGCAATCCTCCTGTCTCAGTCTCCCAAGTACTGGGATTAGAGGCGTGTGCCACCACACCTGGCTCTAAAATAAATTTTTAAAATGAAAGACATCACAAACATGAAGGGAAGATACATTTATATTCACTAAATAAACTTTAGCACTAAGGCTTATTAAAAAGCAAATTTATCACTAACGAAGGTGATAAGGTAGAAAAAAGCCTAAGCTTTAGGTCTTAACTCCTCACAAACCTCAAAGAGCTGGCTAATATGCTGGGCTACATACACACAAGCATCAAGCAGGACACTGCCCTGAGCAAACTGAATGAAAGTGCCTAGAAACCAAATTCCTAGTTCCTACTCAGATCATGATCCCCTAACTGCCACCACTTCTGGAGCATTACTCTTAGAGAAACAAGAAATCCAAATAATCAAAAAGTTAAAGAACTGTTCTGGATTATATTTACCTACAACAGCAAAGAGTGTAGGAATAATCCAGGTGCTTTTTGTTTGTTTATGGTAGTGGAGATTGAACTCAGGGGTGTTTTACCACTGAGCTATATCCCTAGGCTTCTTTATTTTTTTTAAATTTCAGACAGGGTATCGCTAAGTTGACAAGGTTGACAATGAACTTGCAATCCATTTTCTTTGCCTCCTGAGTCACTGGGATCACAAACATGAACCACCATGTCCCATTCAAGGCATTTTTAAAGAAATAGGTAACCATTTACAAAGGAGAAGAAACTGATAAGAAACTTAAACAGAGAAAATTCCACAAAACAAAACCCACAAAAATAATACCAATAATCAATGCTTATGTATGGAAAAAGTTCGTAGATTATAAAATGGTCAAGTTCCACAGCAAATTCACTTTCACATGCACATATGCAAGGCAAAACTTAAATTCTATATCAAGGGTTATTTTTCTTTCATTCTTAAATATAGTATTTTTCCTTATTTTCAAGTTATTGGTTATAATAACATATTTTTAGTTTAATAGATGGACATTTTTATTCACCAATAACTCAATGACAAACCAAAACCATCACAAACATCTAACTTTAAAATGTGACTGAGTCGACATGGAACAGAATGAAAATGCCTCACTTCTCCAGGACTACCTGGCATATCTGAAAAAATATAATGGAGAAAATAAGAAACAATTGTGGGTCTTGGCTCATTATCATTTACTATACTTTGATATTTGTAAGCTTTTGTGTACATCTATTGCCTTAATACTGCACTGTTTAAAATATAACTGGGTTAAAACAAATGTCTTTAACAGCTTCAGATACTTCAGCTTCTTTTATTTTTTATTTTTATTTTTGTGGTACTGGGGATTTAACCCAGGGGCATTCTACCTCTAAGTTACACCCCAGCCCTATGTTATTATTTTTGAAACAGGGTCTAAGTTGTAGATAGCCTAAGTTGTTGAAGCTGGCTGCAAACCTGTGTCCTCCTGTCTCAGCCTCCCAAGTACTGCGATTATAAGTGTGTGCCACCACACCCAGCTCTTCAGTTTCTTTTTAACAGCAAGAAAAGTCTTTTGAAGGTGCATTTTATAATATATGCACTAATATTATAAGATAAAAATAATTCTCAATCTCAAAACAATATTTCTAATTAAAAGAATACAGAAAAATGTTCTGAGATAGAAACTTGAATTTATGATATCAAAAGGGCATTTTATATATGTATATATGTGTATGCATGTGTGTATATATATATATGTATCAGTAAGATTCTCACACTAAATGTCTCTTAACATACACTTCTATGTCATGCTATGTAAGATGATTTTACAGAACACAGTAACAACAAATACATGCAGAGATACTTCTGTACTTACCAATCCTGCTGCATACATGGGCACTATAACAGGCTGCTTCTTATTGCCCGTGAAGAGCTATAAACGTGTTAGAGAGAAAGAATATTTATTTAAAGAATAATCTGTCATACAGTGAAATAGTCTCCAAAATATGCTTACAATACTTTATTATATATATTATGAATGATGAACTAAATAAATTGTTTAATCACCCATATGAACTTATGTATATTTTTTATCTTGGTCTAATTCTCTCATTTTATAGTTAAGGGAAAATACTTTCTCTAAAAATAAGAAATATCAGAGAAACATTTAGGTTGACTGAAGTTTAAAAGTTGGCATACTCAAAATAATCAACCGATATTTATTTTTAAATACTAAAAAATCAACTAATATTTATTTTTTGGAAGCATTAACTTATCACAGACTGAATAGAAGTATAATAAAATTTAAAAATCCTTCAAAAGGATTTTTCAAAGTACTAACTCAGCCGGGCGTGGTGGTGCACGCTTGTAATCCCAGCATTTGGGAGGCTGAGACCGGAGGATCCGGGTTCGCGGCCAGCCTCAGCTACCTAGTGAGGCCCTCCGCAACTTAGTGAGACTCGGTTTCAAAATAAAGAATAAAAAATAGGGCTGGGGGTATAGCTCGGAGGTAGAATGCCCCTGAGTTCAATCCCCAGTACCGCCAAAAAAACCCCCAAAAAACCAAACCAAAACAAAACAAAAAAAACCCCAAAGTACTAACTCACAATGTTTCGGGTATCTATTCCCAAAGAGCACAAAAGTTTCTTGTTGCTGTGGGAGCCGCCCCATTGGTATCTCAAGCCATGTGCATCGTGGATATCCTGTAGCTCAGTCCACACATCCAGCAGTTCCCTGCAAAGGCAGCAACAACAGGTTATTCAAGAGCTTTCACTACAAATTCTACTTTGAACATGACTATGACATATTTCCAACCAAGCTTGTGTCTAACCTAAGTGTATAACTTTTATGTGAATGAAATCAATACTTATTCAGAAAAGTAACTCATATGAAACGATAGGTCAATAACTGAGTAGAAATTTAGCCTGTGTTTTTATTAGGAAAAAAACTTAAAGGAATAAAGAAACCACTCAAGCATTCTACCATCCTAAAACAGCTCTTCAATATTTGTGTTTCTCCTTGAGTTTTGATCCACAAACACAGTTGCAATTATACCATGTATATACTTCTGTATTCCTTTTTTATTTTATTTTTATTTTTGTGGTACTGGGGATTGAACCCATTCTACCTCCGAGCTACACCCCCAGTCCTATTTTTTATATTTATTTATTTATTTTATTTATTTTTTGTGGTACTGGGAATTGCATTCTACCTCTGAGCTACACCCCCAGCCCCATTATTAATTATTTCGAAACAGGGTTTCACTAAGTTTCGGAGGGCCTCACTAAGTAGCTGAGGCTGGCCACGAATCCAGATCCTCCTGTCTCAGCCTCCCAAGTACTGAAATTACAAGTGTGTGCCACCATGCCCGTCTGTATTCCTTTTTTTAGATTTTAAGCATTTCCTAGTCTATGTGTGTACACAGTAACTCTCCCTTATCTGCAGTTTCACCTTCTTGGTTTAAGTTCCCATGATCAGCCCTATTTTTTATTCTTTATTTTGAAACAGGATCTCACTAAGTTGCGGAGGGTCTCACTAGGTAGCTGAGGCTGGCCTCGAACCCGCATCCTCCGGTCTCAGCCTCCCGAATGCTGGGATTACCAGCATGCGCCACCATGCCCGGCTTCACATAACTTATTATATTAAAATTGTTCTATTTTAGCCGGGTGTGGTGGCGCACGCTTGTAATCCCAGCATTTGGGAGGCTGAGACAGGAGGATCCAGGTTCGCGGTCAGCCTCAGCTACCTAGTGAGGCACTCCGCAACTTAGTGAGACCCTGTTTCAAAATAAAGAATAAAAAAACTAGGGCTGGGGGTATAGTTCGGAGGTAGAATGCCCCTGAGTTCAATCCCCAGCACCGCAAAAAAAAAAAAAAAAAAATTGTTCTATTTTATTACTATTATAAGAAATCTCTTACCATGCCTAATTTATAAATTAAACTTATCATACATATGGGTATATAGCAGAAAATACTGTATATAAAGAGGATTTAATGATATCTGAGGCTTCAGGCATCCACAGGGTTTTAGAACATGTCCCCATATGGATAAGGGGGACTAATATGACTTTCTCAATAGCTGTAATGTTCTACTAGGTTGTAGGACCATGATTTATTTAGCTATAATCCTACCAGTTCTCAGTAAGTTGTTTTTTACTGTGTGGCTCATTATTTGTAAGGCAACAGTTGTTATCCTGTAATTTATGGTATGTGTTGCATGGTTGTACTGTTTCCTTAGAATGAATTGCTTGGAGAAAGACAACTGGATCCAAGAGTATGAACTATTTGTACAAATTGCACATTAAAAACCACATATCTAAACACTTTTAAGATAGCAGAATACAAAACTTGTTTTTGCCCCCTTTTCTTAGAAATCACCCCAAAATAAAAATTAAGGAACAAAACACAATCTCAATCTTAAATGAAATCAAGAGATACTTAAAACCCTGTACCACAAATACTGAAGTCACAAAGAGGGATGGAGGAATAGTATCTGATTTGGCTAAATGGAAAGAGATCTGCTGAGGGAGAGAATGCTTCTAGAACAGTTTAAGAATAAAAATAACTTTGAAATTAGAATGAGGAAATCAATCTAGACCCTCCAACATCTAATAAATAACAGGAGTTCCTGAAGAGAAAACAGACAATGGAAGGAAGGTAACTGTCAAGATAATAACATAGCTAGGTGTAGTGGTGCACTCCTGAAATCTCAGTACTTGGGAGGCTGACAGGAGGATCACAAGTTTGAGGCCAGCCTCAGCTATTTAGTGAGACCCTATTTCAAAATAAAAAGTAAAAAGGGCTATTTAAAAAAATGCTCAATACTAAAGAACACAAGCCTCTACAATCAATGGTTCTCTAGCTAGTGGTCATTCCAATAAATGAAAAAGGACTCACATCAAGATACTCTGTTGTGAGCCAGGCTTGGTGGCCCACACTTGTTAATCCCAGTACTTGGGAGGCTAAGACAAGGAGGACCGCAGCTAGCCTCAGCTACTTAGTGAGGCCCTCCGCAACTTAGTGAGACTCTGTTTCAAAATAAAGAATAAAAAATAAGGGCTGGGAGCCAGGTGTGGTGGCTCATGCTTGTAATCCCAGCATTTGGGAGGCTGAGACCGGAGGATCCAGGTTCATGGCCAGCCTCAGTTACCTAGTGAGGCACTCCACAAGTTAGTGAGACCCTGTTTCAAAATAAAGAACAAAAAATAGGGCTGGGGATATAGCTCGGAGATAGAATGCCCCTGGATTACATCCCCAGTACGGCAAAAAAAAAAAACAAAAACAAAAACCCAAAAAACTTTGTTGCAAAATTTCAGAACATCAGCAATAAAGATCTTAAACTATAAATTTAATGTGAAAGAATAAAAACAATTTATTTCCTATGTATTTTCCCCCTCAGGAGACTATGAGAAAACATGTTCCACCAAAATGGGATCTGAGTGAACAGAAGTCTCAAGACAGCATATGTGTAAGAGGCCTAGACTGAAATCATTTTAGATGTGAAAAGACAACGTGGTAGTGGTGGTGGTGTGTGTGTGTATAGAGGGGTTTGTGAGCTGCTGGGGAAAAGGATTAAGGAAGAACAGTCTGACAAGTTTGGCCACAAGTAAAATTGTATAAATAGGCTGCTGGAAGGTAGAGAAAGACTTTGTACATGAAAAAGATATACAAGTACAGGTCGAATATTCCTTATCTGAAATGCTGGGGACATTCAGATTTAGAGATTTGCAAAGATTTTACCAGTTGAGTATCCCAAAAAATTGGAATTTTTTTTTTTTTTTTCCCCTTGAGATGGGATCTCTCTGTGTTGCCCAGCTGGCCCTGAATGTCTGGGCTCAACCCATCCTCCTCCTCAGCCTCCTCTGCAGCTGGGATTAGCATGCACAGCTGCACCTGGCCAAAACTGAAAACTTTTTGAGCATCACATCAATGCTCAAAAAGTTTCATATGTTAGAACATTTACAGTTTGGATTTTCAAATTAGGGATGCTCAAAATCTAGAAAAAAGGTGTGTAAAGGAAACAGGCTTAGCAGTAAACAAAACTTACATGATTTTAATAATGAAATTATCAAATAAGAAAACTGAACAAACATTGTGATATAAGTGTATTGGAAAGATGAAAGCAGAAAAGCAGAGGTAAGATCTACATTATTACTCATCATAGTAGAAAACCAAAGATAATACATAACATTGACTAATTGGAATATTGATTTAGAAATACCAAAGTTCAGAAGTAGGGAGTTTTTTTTTTTTTGGTAGTATTAGGATTAAACCCAGGGCCTCAAGCATGCTATGTAAGCACATTACCACTGAACTATACCCTCATCCCTCATTTTAAGTCTTTTATCAGAATATAATCAAACTTCAACACCATAATGTTTTAGAAACTTAATGCTGTTAAGAAACCTTTATAAATTAGAATAGCTGAAATTAACAAAGCTGCATGCAATCTAAAAACTATCTACTACTTACCCACTTTCAGCTAAGGCCTCTCTTGTTTTTATTGGCAAGGTGCTTGTTTCCAGCAAGTGTTTCAGGGAAGTAACTTCCTCTTCAGCATCAGGGACAAATATGGAAGGAAAACATGCTTCGAAAATTCGCTCCAGGCGGTTTAGTAAAGCTGTCTGCATCAAAATACCCCCCCCCAAAAGTTTATTTTCATTTCTCCAATTGTAATAATGTCATAGTTTTATCATTAATACACACACACACGTGCATACCCTGTCCACTACTGTAAAAGGGTGAGGGAAGCCACCACTCAGGTATAGGAAATGCTAAGTAAAAGGCACATAATTACTCACAATTATTCTAAAAATGATTACCTTAAATAATCACAGTACTAATACAGCAGGTGACAAATGTAGCTACATACCAAAATACCATATAACAGGCACTTTACATACATTATCTTCCTACTCCATTACAAAACTCCAAGAAGAAATTATTTTAAGAGTTGAACCAAAATCAAAAAACCAGATAGCATTCATATTCTTTCCATCATTCACACCCTCCAGATTTAGGACCAATGAGACTGGATGACTATGAAACTATGAAAGCATTATGCTATTATAGCTCATCAGAACCTTTTTTTTTTTTTTTTTTCCAGTACTAGGGATTGAACCCAGGGCATTCTACCTACAAGCTACAGCCCCAGCCCTATTTTTATTCTTTATTTTGAAACAGGGTCTCACTAAGTAGCTGAGGCTGGCCGCAAACTTACAATCCTCCTGTCTCAGGCTCCTAAGTACTGGGATTACAAGCGTGCACCCCCATGCCCAGCTTCATCAGGACCTTTTTCTTGTTAATAGTACATTTGGGAGGCTAAGACAGGAGGATCACAGGTTTGAGACCAGCACATAGCAATCTAGTGAGAATCTATTTAGAAATAAAATAGGGCTAGGGGAATAGCTCACAGGTATAATGTGCCTGAGTTCAATCCCTAGTATCCCCTACTCTCCACACATACAATCAAGAGCTTGTTTATTATTATTTGATAGCTGCATTATCTTCTATAAACTCCATTTCTCTTCTTTACTGCATGTGCATGTATATTTTAAAATAGAAGCTACCTTTCCTCCAAGCAAAGCCTACATATTCCCTTGGGTATTTTCATCAAGAACAGATATATTTCTTTGGAGTATTTTTGTTAATTCAAACTTGTTGGATTTAGACTTTTTTTTTTTTGGTACCACCAGGTTTATTGTACAAGTGCAACCTATAGAATCATTAATTTCCATTTTTTTTTTTTTTGCGGTACTGGGGATGGAACTCAGGGGCATTTTACCTCCGAGCTATACCCCCAGCCCTAGTTTTTATTCTTTATTTTGAAACCGAGTCTCACTAAGCTGCGGAGTGTCTCACTAAGGTAGCTGAGGCTGGCTGCGAACCCGGATCCTCCCGTCTCAGCCTCCGGTCTCAGCCTCCCAAATGCTGGGATTACAAGCTTGCGCCACCACGCCCAGCTAATTTCCATTTTTCTAACTGCATTTCAGATACATGCAAGATTTTCAAATTCAGTCCAATTCACTATGTAAACATCAAACAAGAATACAAATTGTTAATAAGCTAAAGCCTGCTAGAAGATTAAGTGTACTACTGAATTGATGCCCAGTGTACAAGAAAATGCTGTATCATGGTAGTATTTCTAAAAAAAAAAAAAAAGTTGATGCTTGATTTCTGTTGTCTAGTAGTCAGGGAAGAAGAAAAAGAAAGGAAAATTTTCATAAACATGTTCCAAACCCAGAGCAAAAAATTTAACACTGCATAATTGGTCTCAGGGTACTCTTCTGCTGACTCTATGAAAGTTACTCTAACACCTTCATTATAGTCATGTGTGTGATGGGAAAAGCTTCTCACTCTCAATTATGAACCCTAAACTAAGTAGACTCAAGATCCCAAGGCTTGTGAAACTTGAGCGCATCAAGGGGACCCTGCACTTACTCACTTCAACAGAGGGAATGGACAGACATTACTTTAAAGGGATCAGATAACTACTTAATTGGAAACCTGATGAGCATTGGCTCCTCCTGGGCAAGGAAGGTAAATACTCACATATGACCAAATTTTATTTCTCTATAAATTAAATCTTTCTCATATCTTCTCTGTTATTCTTTCAAAGGGAAAGAAAAAATGTTTTATCACCAGGAGAATGAAATGATCCCAAAACATGTTGAATCAACTGGGCAAAACTGATATATGTAAGCCGGGCGTGGTGGCGCACACTTGTAATCCCAGCATTTGGGAGGCTGAGATGGAAGGATCCGGGTTCGCGGCCAGCTTCAGCTACCTAGTGAGGCACTCCGCAACTTAGTGAGACCTGGTTTCAAAATAAAGAATAAAAAATAGGGCTGGGGGTATAGCTCGGAGGTAGAATGCCCCTGAGTTCAATCCCCAGTACCGGGGAAAAAAAACTGATATGTAACTACCAGGTCTTAGGTACACCAGTGAACAAACTGTCAAATGAGTGGAATGTATCTGAAGAAAAGCTTAAACACCTCAATGTTTCATTTCTTCCTTAACCTTTTCCCAAGAGGTATATAAATTATTTGAACTTTTGTAAAGAAAGTTTCATATATCTTTAGAGTAGGTCTAAAATTCAATTACTTCAAATTTTTTGTTGAATGAAGCAGAGCAGGGGCCAGCAATCTTTCAATCTTTTCAACAGAGAGCCAGGTAGCAAATATTTTAGGTTTTGCAGCCCATCCATAAACAGATAAATGAGAGGGTGGTTCCAGTGAAACTTCATTTACAAAAACAGGCAGTAGCTCAGATTTGTCCCTTGGGCCATACTTAGCCAACTCCTGAGGTAGAGCAATAAATAAATATCAAGTAACCAGAATCCACTAACAGTATCACTCACCACAAAGAAGGAACTCAATAAGAAAGCAGCTAATGGAATTAACAACGATCTTGATTAAATTTAGTTTGTTCTGACATTTTAAACTTTTAAAAGTGTATTAATTTCCAACTATCCATGAGACCAATTTGATGGTAAGGGCATCCTGTCAAAATAATTTCTCACTCCTATCTTGTTCATGGCAACAAATAATGCCAAATTTCATTTGCTACTAGCTAATTCTAGTAAGTAAACAGCTGATACAATTACAACACTTTAATAGAAGGCTGTGGACCCAGGGGCTAGGACTCAACTTCTGCATTTGGAACCTGGAGACATCAGGGTTTACCTCAAAGGTGAATGATGGATTAGAAGATACATTACATTATGAATCACTCAGTGTATAAAGCATAAAGGAGGTGTGTCTAAGAATAATTCACACCTAGGCATGGTGGCACACACTTGTTATCTCAGGACTTGGGAGGCTGAGGCAGGAGGATTGAAGGTTTGAGACCAGTTTCAGCAACACAGTGAGAGTCTCAGTAACCTAGCAATATCCTGTTTCAAAACAAAAAAAATAAAAAGGGCTGGGAGTGTAGCCCAGAGGTAGAATGTCCCTGGGTTCCATTCCCAGTACCAAAATATAAAAAAAGAATAAAAGAGAAAAATAAAAAATAATAATTTCCAAAAAAGCACAATGAAGTTAAAAGTTCAAAAATGCAGTGGAATGTAGTCCATGTAACTTGGTAAGTTCAACAGGTACAAGAATAAAACTAATAAAATGCTCAGAAAGAGAGAAATTAACCTACCATAAAGAATAACTTTTTTTGTGACAGATTTCTTTTAATAAACAGACTTTCCAAAAGAGATCATAATTAGACACTAATTAAAAAAAAACACTGCTACTTTGAGCATAAAATTTAGTATCTCATTAAAACTAGAATCAATAAAGTAAAATATTAAGCTTGGATTTATTCATGTTTATGAGTAAAAGGAAACTTTTATTTACTTTTGCTGGTACTGGAAATTGAATCAAGGGGCAGCTCTGAGCTACATCTCACACCTTTAATTAATTAATTAATTAATTAATTAATTAATTAACTATTGGGGATTGAATCCAGGGGCATTCTACCTCTAAGCTATACCTCTAGATCTTTTTTTTTTTTTGAAACAGGTTCTCACTAGGGTTGCCAAGAGTCTCACTATGTTGCTGAGGCTATCCTCCAACTTGCAATCCTCCTTTCTCAGTCTTCCAAGTACAGGGACTACAGGCGCTGTGCCACTCTTCCCATTTACCTATTTATTATTTATTTATTTACCTATTTATTTATTTATTGTACTGGGGATTGAACTAGGGGCATTCTACCTCCAGGCTACACTCTTAGTCCTATTTTTTATTCTTTGTTTTAAAACAGGGTCTCACTAAGTTGTGGAGGGCCTCACTAAGTAGCTGAGGCTGGCCGAGAACCTGGATCCTCCAGTCTCAGCCTCCCAAATACTGGGATTACAAGCATGCGCCACCACGCCCAGCTCCCTTTTTTTAATTTTGAAACAGGATCTTTCTAAGTTTTCCAAGCTGACTTGAAACTTGCTATCCTCCTATCTCAGTCTCCCAAGTACTAGGATTATAGGTATATGCCACCATTCCGGGCTATCCTTTTTTTTGTGGTACTGGGGATTGAACCCAGGGACATTCTACTTCCAAGTTACAACCCCAGCCCCATTTTTTATTCTTTATTTTGAAAACAGGGTCTCACTAAGTTGCGGAGGGCCTCGCTAAGTAGCTGAGGCTGGCCGAGAACCCAGATCCTCTGGTCTCAGCCTCCCAAGAACTGGGATTACAAGCGTGAGCCACCAAGCCCAGCTTGGACTATTCTTTTCTAATTTTGAAACAAAGTCTAAAATTTCCAAGATGACCTCAAACTTGGTATCCTCCTGTCTCTGCTTTCTAAGTGCTGGGATTATAGGTGTGTGCCACCACATCCGGCAGAAATTTTTTAAATATTACCCTGCTGACATATACTTCTTTTTCTCTACAGAGAAACATATATCTGGCCATAATGGGAAATTTACTCCTGGCTTTAATTCAAATATTTTTACAAGTTTTTGTAGCTGATTAACTAAAAAAAAAAAAAAAGATTTCAGTGAATAGTGACATTTATAAACATATTCCAGTACATGTAGACTTGTATTAGAAGCAAAATTAAAAACAAAAACAAAAACCAAAAACCAAGCAAACAAACAAACAAAAAAACCCCAACTCTATTAGTTAGAATTAGTGATAAAGTCTGGCCAGCTGAGCTCTGGTTTCTTCTGCAGGTAAGGCAGCCTATTTAAAGCAAATAAGATCAGTTATAACCTACTTTAGGAAGTGAGTGACTAAATTCAGCAAAAGATCAAAATATGTTCTCTGAACATACTCAGAAACTGGAAAAACTTGATGTGCTAAATTATAGTTTTTGTTTAATGCTTACATAGTGCTTACCATAAGCCAGACATTATTCTAAATACCTTACAAATATTAGCTCATTTAAGTCTCATAAGAACTATATGGGGGTGGTAACAATATTATTTCCATTATTCTAGATAAGAAAAATGGAGCACAGAGAGGTTAAATTATGGGGAGGCTGAGTTCTAACTTGGGAAGTATAGTTTCAGAGTAGGTGCTCTTAAACCACTGTATTATGTTGTCATCAAAGCAGTTCTAAATTCAATTTCTGAAAATTATAGGAGTTTTGAGGGCAGGGACTATGTCTTATTCTTAAATCTCTAGTACCTAGGTTCCTGCACATAGCTGGTTTAGTACTGTTAACTAAATTAATGTGCACTAGATTAGGAAAAAGCAGCACTTTTGTTTAAGACTGCTGGGAAACTGGGCTCGATGGCACATGCCTATGATCCCAGTGTTTGGGTCAGGAGGATTACAGGTTTGAGGCCATCTCAGCAACTTAGGGAGACCTGTAGCAACTTAGGGAGACCCCTTTTTTGGGTTTGTTTTTGTTTTTTATAAAAAAGAGAGAGCTAGGGGTGTAGCTCAGAGGTAGAATGCCCCTATGTTTGATCTACAGTACTATAAAAGAGACTGCCAGGAGCATGATTATGCTATTTTGTGGCATACTTATGATATTATAGTATACATTGATAACAATAGCCAAATGCTTTCTATGTACTATACTATGTTTGACACTGTACACATATTACTTGATGACTCTCCTAAAAGAAACCCTGTCAGATAATTATTGTGCCCATGTTACAGATGAATAAACTGAAGCTCAGGGAGACTCAAATCATTAAGTACCACGTTACTGCTGCTATGGTACACAGCGAAGATTTGATCCAAAGCTTATATTCTTTTCACCAAATCATGCTTTTACCCACTTTTTGTGTTTTTCCAAACATTTCCAGCCATTACATAAGAGATCTTCATATTAACTGCTGAGGTGATGACTATACTTAAGCAAATGACTTCATCCAATGCTGCAATTCACAATTTCAAAAGTTAGCTGTAAACTTTTACTGAAGAGTCAGTGCTGCACTCTGAATATGAAGGTAGTAAGTAAGTACACACATACTTAGCAGTCTAAATATTTAGCCAAGGTTACAATGCTAACTAAATGGCAAACTAAATACATCAATACTTATACAAATTACTTGCATTTTTTTTTTTTTTTTTTTTTGCAGTACTGGGGATTGATCTCAGGGGCATTCTACCTCCAAGTTATACCCCCAGCCCTATTTTTTATTATTTATTTATTTATTTATTTTTGCAGTACTGGGGATTGAACTCAGGGGCATTCTACCTCCGAGCTATACCCCCAGCCCTATTTTTTATTCTTTTATTTTGAAACCGAGTCTCACTAAGTTGCGGAGTGCCTCACTAGGTAGCTGAGGCTGGCCGCAAACCCGGATCCTCCTGTCTCAGCCTCCCAAATGCTGGGATTACAAGTGTGCGCCACCACGCCCGGCTTACTTGCATTTTTAAATGCCTTTAACTCCAAAGTACAAAGGGGGAAAAAAAAATCAATTCTCCCTTGAATATGGAATAGGAAATTGGGGACTGGTTACCTGACTACCAAATTATTATATAACTCAATCATGTCACTCCATTCACACATATACGAAATTCTAAGCTGGACAAACAGTAGCACATCTGGCCATTAAACATTTTAAGAACTAGGGCTCTGATAAGTGTAGAGCTGATAATCAAATGCTCTTCAAGGAAGGTACCAGAAGCAAGGTTCCTTTTTTATTTTTTCTGTTAGTGTCCGATGCTACAAAGCCAAGTAGAGGCAGTCTGCAACTTTGCACAGAAGTACACTTGTATTCAGAAGCATTCCTACCTACCCAGATCATTCTGAAAATGGGAAGTGGCCTAAAGCAGGAACTTCTGCTCTCTCAACAGCTTGAAAGGTAAGTATATTGCCAACATCCAGATCTAAATGTATTCCTACACAAATTCTGATCTGCCTCCATATCCCTTTCCACTGTTAACCAAGCAGTATCATTAGCATCATTATTTCCTGCACTTTAAAAAACCATTTTCCAAGAAGCTTGCTTCTGAGGTTCTTCAGTAACAGTTATTTACTGAGCACTTCCTATATACAAAGCATTGGGCTACACATCTTTACTTGCCCAATTTCATTCATTCTCATAATGAGAGTTAAAGCTAGTACTATTATTCTTGTGTGCTTATTTTTGAACTTGTGCTGGGCATCAAACCCAAGACCTCATGCATGCTAGGCAAGCAATTTTACCACTGAGCTCATCCGTAGCTGATAGTACTATAATTATTCTATAAATCTTGAGGCTCAGGAACATTGCTAATGCCAAGTTAGTCCAAATCCCTGGGTCTAATCTAGCAGGAAGACCACAGAGCCTTGCTTTAATCACTATGCTATATGTCCAGGGCCAACTTACACAGTAGGCACAGGGCCTAGGGCCCATAATACTTTTAGAGGTCTATGAAAATGTTTTAATAGCTAATATTAATTTTTCTTCCTTATACCAAGTCATAAAATAGAATCTTAAGCATTTTTATGGAGAAGGGGTTCATGAAAGTCATTATGCAACCTTTGACTATACCATATCTCCAAAGATACACTGGCTTTTACAGCTCTCAGTCTTTTCCAGGGGTCTCATTTCTCATATCTTTCATTACCTCAAAGGACCATGATATATATATACACACACACACACACACACACACACACACACACACACGCATAATGCTTTGCCCTCTTTGATGAATTGAACCACTAGGTAGCTGGGCACTATGGTGCATTCCTGTAAACCCAGCTAGTCAGAGACTGATATTGGAAGATTTTGAGTTCAAGCCTAATCTAGACAACATAGCACCACTCCCTATCTCAAAGCAAAACAAAACAATACAAAAAACCACCAGAACCATGAGTAATAGTTTTTTCTTTTCCAGGAATCTGATCTGGTTTGAAGAAATAAAAATTATTACAGATTATATATTAGGTTTTTATACATATATACACATACACGTGTGTGTGTGTGTATGTGTGTGTGTGTGTTTCCTTTTTTTTTTTTTTTGTGGTACTAGGGATTGAACTCAGGGGCATTCAGGGGCATTCTACCTCCAAGCTTTACCCCCAGCCCTATTTTTTATTCTTTATTTTGAAACAGGGTCTCACTAAGTTGCGGAGGGCCTCACTAGGTAGCTGAGGCTGGTCGCAAACCCAGATCCTCCAGTCTCAGCCTCTCAAATGCTGAGATTACAAGCGTGCACCACCACACCTGGCTTGTGTTTCCTTTTTTTAAAAAACAAGGTCTCACTGTGTTGTCCAGCTTGGCTCTAACTCCTGGGCTGCTCAAGCCTCCCAAGTAACTAGGACTACAGGTGTACACCACTGCAGTCTGGCTCTATAATCAATCATTTTTATTTCTTCAAACCAGATTAGATACCTAGAAAAGCAAAATCAATGAGTTACTCATGGGTCTGGTGGGGGTTTTTTGTATTGTTTTGTTTTGCTTTTGAGATAGGCTATGCTGTCTAGATTGGGCTTGAACTCTCCATCCTCCAGCCTCAGTCTCCTCAGTACATGGGTTTACAGGCATGCCCAGTTACCCAGTGGTTTAATTTATCCAAGTGGGAAAAGCATTATGCATGAAGTCACTTTTACTCATTCCCAGTTCTTTATCTCTGTGTCTGCAGGTAGGAAAGAATGCCTTGGGGTATATGAACAGTCATTTCATTTATCTACTGGTGCAAATAAGCCACATTACCTAATGCAGAGTTTCTCAAATGGTAGGTCTTCGTCACAAACAGGTTATAAGTCTCCCCCAAATCCTGAAAACTACACATGGACATATAGTGTTTCTTCTTGTGATGGTTAACTTTATGCATCAACCTGAATAGGCCATGGGGAGCCAATCCTTCGTTCAAACGTGAATTTTTGGATAAGATACTGTGAGGAGGCCTTTACCTAATCAATCAAAGTTCTGAATAGATCAAAATGGCTAAAAATATGGAACTATTCCTCCCTAACTTCCTGAGTTGAAACATCAGTCTTTTCCTGCCTTCAGACCCAAGTGAAAAATTGGTTCTTGAGTCTCAAGTCAGCCAGCTTTCAGAACATAACACTATTGGCTCTCCTTTTAGGACTTCTGATCACACTGAAACTCAGCTCTCTTCAGTCTACAGCTTGCTGCTTGTGTTGTTTTGGGATTTCTCAACATCCCTATTTATCTGTTTGTCTCTACCCACACACACATTCTATTGGTTCTATTTCTCTAGAGAACCCTGACTGATATACCTCTATTTTTTAAATGACTACACACATAAGGGTATAAAACAATGAAGTATACTGGAAATCTAATCCACCTTTCCAGAGGAGTGTGTAAGACCAGTACCAAGGACCCTAGATTCTGGTTCTTATGCAACTCAAATGTATATTCCTTGAAATAATCTTGTATTTAAGGTAACTCTTAAAATTTTTTCAACATATTTGTTAGTCTTCCTTCTTTGCTCAGGAATGGAAGTTGATTAATACCAACAGTTTTAATATTGATAGTATTCTGTCTTATACTTCAGGGGACATCTAAAAGAAACATAAAATCCACTGAGTAATTTAATCTTCCATTTAAGAGGATATCTTACATTTCATGACTATTAAATATTAAGTAAGATATCAAGTGCAATCTATACTTGTATACTTATCAATCCCCAATTTTACTATATAAAAAGAGGAAACAACTGTAATATTTACCATATTCAAAGATGATTTGCTCTTTCTGCACAAAATCTGGATAAATCTAATAAAGTATTTCTATTTTGGAATTAAAGAACCAAATATAAAATTTTCTGAGAGAAAATTAGCAAAATATTTAAAGTATGTAAAGATTCAGGCCAAACTGTAAATCTTAATTCATTTATTTTGTTGCTTGCTTCTGTTTAAATTGTAAATTCAAAACTTCACCCACAGAAGGAAAAATGAGAAATTGGCACAAATCTTTGGTAAATAATTAAATAAACAGAGGTAAAAATGTAGGATTGGTTACATTCAGCTGGAGAATGCTAAAAACCAGTAACTTTATTTCAAAATAGAACAAACCAAAATATTAGTGATTTTTTTCCTTTTTGTGATATTCTTAATTTTTAAAGCTCTCAAAAGAAATCTTCAGCTAATAACATTTTCCCAGTGGTATTATCAATTAGATGGCTGATAACAAGGAAAAGGACTCACAGCCTCCTTATCTTATAGTGATATTTTTAATATATAGAGACTATTCACCAGTTACCTAAATTCTCAAGTAATATCCAGAGCATTATTTTAAAATTTTATGAAAGTCCAGGGTTAAATGCAATGCTTATGACATTATCTCTTTTACCATACATATAAGAAAAGAGCACCTAGGCTATTTTAAAAGGTTAAAAAATAAAGAAATGTTAACATACATACAAAATGGTCTTTTGAAAGTTGAGAGAAAAAAAGGACTGCTTTGAAAGTAAGGTTTTTTTTGTTGTTGTTTTTGTTTTTTTGGTTGTTGTCATTTTGTTTTGTTTTAAACCTTAGCCCAAAAAGTGAAGTATAGTTCTGACCTCTTTCCTATTTATACAATATAGACTTCTTGTCTTTTTTTTTTTTTTTTTTTCCAGTGCTGGGGATTAAACTCAAGGCCTAGAGCATACTAGGCAAGTGCTCTACCACTGAGCTACACCCCTAGCCCACTACTTGTCTTTCTCTACCATTCATAAGAATGTTAACAATAGGATGAAATACATAGGGACTTTGGGTTCTCAGAAAGAAAATTATTCACTAAAGGAAGAATATTTTTTTTCTCAATAATGTCCATGTTATGGTTCTTACATCAAGGTTTGAACTTTTTGAAGTTTACTGGACCTGCAGCTAAGAATTAATTTGACTAAGAACATTTTATACATTTGAAAATTTTCTTCTTGGTTAAAATTTCCTCACCTAAGTAATAAATTATTGCAATAAGCCCAAGAAAGACATATTTACTGAAATTTTAAGATATCTTTTGAGTAGGCTAAAAATAGGAAGGAACCTGGATATTACATACCAAATATAGTGAAAAGTGGGAGAAATCACAACTGAGCAGTGAAGCAATTTAGACAAAATCACTTGCTGGCATTCTGTTTAAGATACTAGTTGCATCCAGATAAGGTTTAACAGGAAAAGTTTCCAGTTTTGCCATTAAAAAAAATCTAATGTTTACTGTCATTACCACATAAAGATTTCTGTCAGAAGAAACATTTTGAAAAGAATGTTAATAAATCTAATCCTTTCCAAAAGGACTAGATTAACATACTACTTTTTCAGCAGAATCTGAGGGCTAAGGAAGAAAGTGCAGGCTACAAATCTTTACAACAAGAACAAAAGTCACTGTTTAATCAGTAACTTAGCAAGGCTTACTCATTTCCCTACCTCAACTTTCTTCTCAAACTAACTCCTTCCAGCAGTTTCTCCTCCTCAATATCCATTCTTCAAATTCTGTCATTTCACATAACCCATGAGAGAAAAATAAAAGCCTAAGGCCTGAACCAAACAAATCTTGGAAAGTCTTATGCATCTTGCCACATCTAAGAAGTTTTTGTTTTATTTTTACAAAATAGAATCATACTACAAAATTCCTATTTTTCAGCAGACTTTTTTCAAAAACCATAAAGCTTTTAAAAGACTTGAGTCAGGATTCAAACTCAGCTCTGCCAGAGTCCATGAAGCCTCTGAGCTTTATTAACTCCTATATCTGGTTATCAAGTTATAAATAAGTAAGTTCAATCAACTTGTGTGATGCAAGCAAAGCCTACTGGAAGTAGTCACACTTTAAAAAATTCATTATCTGATGATGTTAAAAGTTCTAAGGCTACAAATTAAAGATCATCCAATATCAATGTCACCCTATACTCTAGTGAGATGAAACTGAATAGGGAAAGGGGGTTAGGTCAAAATCAAGTCTCCATTTTGCACTATAATTAGTTCACTTCTTGTTTAAAATTGCAAGGCTCTTGCTGCGCATGGTGGCACACTTTTATAATCTTAGTACTTGGGAGGCTGAGACAGGAGGATCACAGGTTTGTGGCCAGCCTCAGCTACTTAGTGAGGTCCTCCACAACTTACTGAGACCTTGTTTCAAAATAAGTAAATTAGGGCTGGGGGTGTAGCTGGGAGGCAGAGTGCCCCTGGGTTCAATCCCCAGTACCACACACACACACACACACACACACACACACACACACACACACAAAGCAAGGCTGTCTCAATAATAAATTACTCAATAGGAATAATACATATTAGCCAAATCATGTAATAACTAAATTAGTAAAGTAAACTATTCAGATACCCAAAGCCAATTAAAGAATGATTAGTTATGTACATCAACTGGCAATACCATAATTTCTCTATTATCTTAATGTGTCAAAGGTATCAAAGAAATGATGTATAACCATTTCAATTAACATTTTGGAAATACTTCCAGTTGAAAATGGGTTTCTTAGTGAAAGTTAACAAGGAATAAAGTTTGTAGATTTTGCCTTTATTCACCGTATCTTTA
>PVLC010030082.1:0-19744 GCA_004027655.1 Graphiurus murinus | reverse complement strand
AGCTTGGGTTTAAATCCTATGTCTTCCACTTCAGACAAATCATTGACTACTGTGGCTTCTGATTTCTCCATGATAGGACGGGAATCACAGCAGAACCAGCAGCAGCCCGTTACAGGGCCAAGGCGTCACGAGAGGGCAGGTGTGTCCTGTGAGGCGCAGTCAATGTGGGCGGCCCTGCAGGGATGCAGCTACTCCAGACACAGTGGGAACATTCTGTACCTGCTCGGAGATCTCTGAGGCCTTGACTGGGATGACTTGAGGGCTGAGCAGGAAGGCTGGTTGGGGACTCTCTCTTTCTCCATATATATATATATAGAGAGAGATTTTGCCTCTACATCTCTTTCCCCCCATATATACGTGTATATACCAGTAGATGTATGTACATGGTGTGTGGTGTATTTATATGTGTAAGTACATATAGGTGCATCCATGTGTGAATATCTGTAAATGCACTTGTGTATGTGCATGTAGATGTGTCTATGCAATTATACACATATACGTTTATATATGCAGGTATATGTATATCTGTGTATAGGAGCATGTCAAAGCATCTATACATGAAGGTATATGTGTGTATGTGTATATGCATAGGTGTATGTATGTGTGTGGATATAGGTGTGTGTGTGTGTGTGTGTGTGTGTGTGTGTGTGCCCCTATGTGTGCATGTGTGTCTAGACAGACCATCCTTGGAGGTAGGTGCCATGACTATTTTGCTGCCCCTCTTTTTTTTTTTTTTTGTGGTACTGGGAATGGAACCCAGGGTTATTTTACCTCTGAGCTCCACCCCCAGCCCTATTTTATTCTTTATTTTGAAACAAGGTCTCACTAAGTTGCTGAGAGCCTCACAAGTTGCTGAGGCTGGCCAAGAGCCTGTGATCCTCCTGTCTCAGCCTGCCAAGTACTAGGATTACAAGTGTGCATCACCACACCTGGCTTATTCTTTATTTTTGAAATGGGGTCTCACTAAGTTTTGGAGGGCCTCATAAGTAGCTGAGGCTGGCCGCGAACCTGCAATCCTTCTGTCTCAGTATCCCAAGTACTGGGATTAGAAGCATATGCTACCAGATCCAGCTCGTTGTTGCCCTTCCCATGCCAAATGCTTAGCATGATACCTGGTATACGAAAGGTGCTCAATAAATATTTTTTGAATAAATGAATGAATTGCTGCCGAGCCCCCAGTATGCATGGACAAAAGACAGGAGGTAGCGATACCAAGACTGAGCCCAGGTAAGGGCTACCGTCTCCTCCAGGAATATTCTTTTTCTTCTTTCCACGTACATGCACACTGCCAAGTTTGGGTGCTCAAGGCTTGCAGATTCCTTCCCACACTAGGATAATATAAAATGCCTGCATTTTGATCGGGGCTTTTCTGATTAATAGGTTCTGGGGATAAATGGGAGACACAGAGTACTTTGAGATTTTTAGATCACAAATCAGTTGGAAATGTCCTCCCCTGTCGTTTCCACCTCTCCACATGTTGGCTGTTGGTATTAAATCCTTCAGCTTCTGCCATCCTTCATCTCATCCTCAGAAGTGGCGCTTCCCAATATAGCACGGTGCAGGACAGCTTCAGAATGGAGGGGAAGGAGGAGAAATGGCACTGGTGACAACTGTGCTTGTGCCCTCTCTCTGTGCCTGTGCGGTGACTAACGCAGCAGGAACCACAGGTCCTTCCTCGAGTCCTCTCCATGACCCCTCCTAGGATCAGCTTGCGTAAAGCCCACTCCTCCTCTGCAGGAAGGACCTGTCCGGTCTTGCAGCTAAGGCCAAACCAGGAATGGGAGGATCACTCCCATCAGGGACTTGCTTCTGCTGTTTTCTTTGGAAAAATGTGTCTCTTTCTACCAGTCAGCAAGCAGAAGCTCAGAGACCCTCTGCAGCCATCTAAGCCTAGAGCTAGCAGCGTGCATGCAGACCCTGAGGATTACTGACTAGGATTACAACTTACATTGGACCCCAGTTCTCCGTCCAAGCTCCCCGCTGGTGCAGGAAAGGCCCAGGGAAGAGAGACGACACAGGCTACTGTGAGCAGATCCTGGCCTGGCTTCTGGCTCCAGCATTAGCGCTCAAGGCTCAGTATGTGAATGTCCTGATGGAGTGTAAAGTGCCTGCAAAAGAAGGTCGCCATTCATGTTGTTCCGTTCATGTACCCCTTGGCCCCTGGGATGGGGCATAGAAATGGACAGGAGCGAGGTATCAACACCTACAGCCATCGCCTGGGCCCCTCTGCCTGCTCCCTCAACACCACCCCAGCCTCAAACTAGTCCTCCCCTTCTCCGGATCCTGGCCACCTTGCTGCTGCCCTGGACTCAGGTTTGACCAGAAATAACACACACATCAGAGAAGAGGATGCAGAGCAAGAGGGCGCCCGCCTTGGGGATGTTGGGCGAGCCTTTTTTACCTGCAAGAAGTGGACAGAATGTAAGATCACCAAGAAGTGCAGCAGGGCTCCTGACCCTGCCCACCTTTACATCTTTCCTAGCCCCATCTCTGCATTTCCTGAAAGTAGGGGTCTAAGAGGAGTACCACGAGGAGGGGGTGCTTTTCTTTCAGCCGGTCCAGGTATCTGCACTTCTCTCTGTTGCTGCGAGCCTTGCTGGCCTCTGTAAATTCTGTCTGAGAGGAAATGAGATCCTCCTCATACCAGGCCATTTGCCGGCTTCCTGAACCACAGAGAGCTCAGGGGGAGGAGGGAATGAATATTTTATAAAAGGCCATAAAACATAATTTGTTCCTTTGAGTGAATTAGAAACTGTAGTTAAAAAAAGAGAAGTTACCATCAGCGGGTCGGGAGTTTTGCATTATTTAGCCCTGACTATTTCATTACGAGGATAATACAGGAGAACTGGAATGTTAAAATGACACCTTTGCTCATCAGAAAGAGAAACAGCATCACAGAGACCCAAACATATAATGAAAAAAAAAAAAAGATTGAAGCAGGGCCGGGTTAAGTCCCTGAGGGTCTTGCTAAATTGCCTTGAATCTGAGATCCTCCTGTCTCAGCCTCCCAAGTACTGGGATTACAGATGTGCGACGCCACGCCTGGCATAAACACATACAAAGTTGACTCACTGGATGGAGGATCAGTGGCTTTCTGTCTGGAGCATGCTAACAGGGGTGACAAAACCCACCACCAGGGTGCTGGATGAAAACATATGGCCTCCATCCGTTTGCATCAAAGGGGAAAATGTGGGTGAGTGGTCTCTAGTGGACCCTGTCCTTCGTGTTGGAATGCTCCCGAACACCCTCCCCTCTTCCTTCTTTTGTGAAGCAGCTTCCTCTCATTCCCCAAGACAAGAAGGGAGACTCAAGTCCAGAATAGAAATGGTCTAAAAGCAGACAGACATCAGACATCACTGTCATGATTCCGCATCCTCACTGAGATTGTCACTTAGAGGGAACACCTCTGGGACCTTGGTCTTCCCACTGGATTTTGAGCACCTATCATTCAAGAGCCATCATTTATAATGCTTCTCTCTTACAATATTGTGTGTGTGTAAGGGGGGGGGGGTGTATGGGCAGGGTACTGGGGGTTGAATCCAGCGGAATTTTACCTCTGAACCATACCCCCAGCCCTATTCTATTTATTTATTTATTTTTATTTTTAAACATGGTCTTGCTAAGTTGTTGGGAGCTCCATAAGTTGCTGAAATGGCCTCGAACCTAGGATCCTCCTGTCTCAGCCTCCCAAGTACTGAGATTATAGGTGCAGGCCACCGCCCCTCCCCCCAGCTTTCTTTTACAATTTATAGTCTTTCTCAAATTCCTTTCCCTGGGGGAAAATTGAAAATCATTTTTTTCTTTTGTTTTGAAGCAAAGCAATTTAACTTTTGCCTTAGGCTATCCATCACAAACAAACCATCTGTCAGGCTTTCCCATTCTTAACCAGAAAGCCCTTTTCATTTGTTTTCAGAACTAAAGGGACTCTCTGCATCATGTAGCAGAATAAACAATAGAGAGAAATCTAGAAATTACAATTTCTTTAATGGTGTCAAAAGTTCAAGGTCTGTCTCTTTCCCATCATATCCAAAGAACTTGTCCGTCCAGCATTCCAGTGGTAGCGGGAACAGGAAAGTATTTTCTCCATCTTTTTCCAACATACTCCAAAAGTCATGGTTTTTCTGCTCTTGGCTTTTCTGAACTGACTTTTGGCACCCGTACCCCTTGTGTTTACTATTTGGAGAAATGCCTGCAATTAGATGCCCTGTCGTGTCCAGCTTGCTTTCCTGCTCCCACCTCACCCCTTCCTCTTATACGCATGTGAATGTGGGCGCACACACACACACACACACACACACACACACACACACACACTCATGTTTGCTTTCATTCCATCAGTGGTACCAAAAGGATATTTATATCACATGCTTAGTAACCAGCACTCTCTGCATACGCCACCTGATCGCTTTACCTCAACTTCTTAGTTGCTTTATCCTTTTTCTATTCCTCATTGTCGATCATCAGCTAACACTAAGTACCTACTAGGTGAAGCTTGGAAGCTTGGAGAATCTTGTGCTTCTCTCTGTTTTGCCAGAAAATTTTTTTTTTGTCCTGGAAGAATTTGCTATTTATAACCTTTGGAGTAGCATGATCCTGGCTAATAGGGAATTAAGAGATTCTAGTCATCATAAATCATATGACCATGGAAAAATGATATATTAGTTGGGTGCAGTGGTGCATGCCTCAAATCCCAGTACTTGGGAGGCTGAGACAGGAGGATCACAGGTTGGCGGGCAGTCTCAGCAACTTAGCAAGACTCTCAGCAACCTAGTGATACCCTATTTCAAAATTAAAAAGAAGCCAGGCATGGTGGCTTGTAATCTCAGTACTTGGGAGGCTGAGACAGGAGGATCTGGGTTCTCGGCCAGCCTCAGATACTTAGTGAGACCCTCTGCAACTTAGTGAGACCCTGTTTCAAAATAAAGAATAAAAAAATAGGGGTGGGGGTGTAGCTCAGAGGTAGAATGCCCCTGAGTTCAATCCCCAGTACCAAACAACAACAACTATAAAAAATTAAAAACAAAAAGGGCTGGGGGTGTAGCTTAGAGGTAGAATTCCATTTCCAATCCCCCCCCAAAAGTTTATTAATTTTGAATTCCTATTCCTGCATCAGCAAAATAATGTGGTTGGGCAAG
Source organism: Graphiurus murinus (assembly GCA_004027655.1). Lineage (NCBI taxonomy): Eukaryota > Metazoa > Chordata > Mammalia > Rodentia > Gliridae > Graphiurus > Graphiurus murinus. The sequence goes on along the minus strand of PVLC010030082.1, from coordinate 14,609 downwards.
ATGTTGGTCACCATCCCTCCCTGGGCTTGTTTTCTGTGATCTCATTTCTGAAATGATGTTAAGAAGCCTCTTGTACACAAAATGTACACAAGTCTCTTGAAACACATGGCTTGGTCACAAGTAGGTTTCCATGGTTAAATCTATTTGGGAAATGTTGGGTTAAATTATGTCAAGAAATGTATCACAGCCTTTATGATTTTAACATCTATTGTAAACCTCTCTGTGACAAAGTGTGTGTGTGTGTGTGTGTGTGTGTGTGTGTGTGTGTGTTCACACATATGTATTAAGATGATGTGCAACTAGAATTGTGCAGAGCAGGGCTTGGAGCATGGTTTGGAGGAGCAGAGTGCCTCCAATGTGAACTATGCACTCAGTGAGGGTTGTGTTTGATGCCTGCTCTGGTACCTGCTAGCCCTGTGCGCTAGGAAATTATTTAACTTCTCTTGGCTTCTGCTTTCTCATTTTTGAAAGGAGGAGGGTTGGGGATGTAACCCTATGGTAAAGCTCTTGCCTAGCATGTGTGAGGCCCTAGTTTCATCTCTAGTACTGCCAAAAATATAAATATAAAATAAATACAAAGAGAATGGGGAAAGCTCCTATCTCAGAGCTCTTAGCAAAGTGCTTAGAACACAGTACACACTCATTAAATGCTTATAATTAGCTATTTGTATCTTTCAAAAATATCTATTGAAAGGTTGAACAACAGAAGGAACTTACATTTTATTGTAAAGACTTAGTCAGCTCTATGATCCTGTTGGAGATATCAGGACACAGAGTTAAATACAGGTTGCTGCCACCCCAGGGATACAGAGGTAGGTCAGAAAATGGACAGGAAGAGAAAAAGTTAATATAAACACACATTAAGATCTTTACAGAATGGTATGGTAGAAGGAGAAGTAAGAAATAATGAGAGCAAAGACATTGGCCAAAATTAAGCTTTTGAAATCATGATTTCTGTTTAATTCTCTTTGTTATCCATAGAAAATAGAACATTGATCATCTTTGTGTTGTATGTATCTTCTAAGCAGGAATGCAAGTAAGTGTATTAGTCAGGGGAGATGAGGTTATGATGCAGTAACAAATGACCCTTAAGTCTTGGTGGGTTATACCAAAGTACTATTTCTTCCTCAGACTATATGTATCCTTGGTATTCTTGGGGCTCTTTCAGTCTGGGTCCTCAGCCAAAGTTCTGGAATATCTTGCAGTGTGCAGTAGGTAGTGTTTTCATTAGGGAGTGACATATTCCAGTCTTCACATCAGTTATATCCTTCTAGTTTAGAGATTTAGGAACCCAAAAGAGAAGTCATCTGTCCCTCTCCCAAAACATAACATACGAGGTTCATTTGGAATAGGGAAACTGCAATTACTATTCCCACTTAGAACAGAGGAAGATGAAGGAAGGAAACCTGTCACTGAAATCCTGCTAAGACAAGGTAGGTATCATTTAGATGTCTGGGAGGGGCTCCCAGCCCACTGTTCTCTGGTCCTTGGTTTTTCCAAGGAGAACAGGAGGTTCTTCTTCCTGTTATTCTTCTGGGTCATAGCAGAGAGGGGCATTGTAGATGACATCTTCCCTGGGGACCGAGCAGCTTCTGCATTCTACTTCTTGTCCATCAAAATCCAGGGGCCTCATACAGGTCCTGAACAGTTACAAATGATTAATTCCAGGTCTGGTTCCTTTAGCAGTATGACTGTGTCGCGGTTTTGATCTTAAATATCCTCAAAGGCTCACGTGCTGAAGGCTTGGTCACCAGCCTGTGACACTAACAGGAGCTGGTGGAACCATTAGAAGGTAGGGCCTAAGATGAAGGAAGTTAGGTCATTGGGAATGTGCTCTTGAAGGGGATATCCCAGCTCTTTTCTCTCTCTCTCTCTCTCTCTTTGCTTCTCAGGTGTCATGAAGTGAAGAGCCTCCTTCATCATGGATTCACACTGTGATGCACTGTGCACCACAGGCCCAAAGTAAAGGGGCCAAGTGACCATGGACTGAAAACTCTGAAACTGTGAGCCGAAACAAACCTTTCTTCTTTGGAACTCAACTTTGTCAGGTATTTTGCTAGAGCAATGGAAAGCTAACATGGACTGCCTGAAAGTCTTCTTTGATTTTTCAAATCTCTGGGTTCGTATCCTAGTCTAAGTCAGTCTTTCTCTCTCTCTCTCTCCTGAATCACTTTGTGCAATTACTCTTTTGGAAGCCACCACTGTTCAGTTTTTTTATCTAACCCACCCTATTCCATTTAGAAGATTTTTCCATCAGGCAAGCCTGAGTTCTGATCAACTTATCTATACAAAGGTACTTATGTTCTTTTGGGGGGGATGAGGTGCAATTATTTCTGTTAACCCTGAAAGTGCCCCACATCTTTGGACTCTTTCTTGTTTACTTGACCTCCTCTTACTAAGTGGCTACCTCACCATCTAATACATTTTCACCTTCAGTCAATATTAGGCACTGTAATGATAGCAACAATCTCTTTTTGAACTTCTTCCTAGATACGCAAGCTTTTTATCTGCCTTCTAACTGATCCCAGGCAAAGGTTTTTCAAAAATATCTTGCCACTCATGACGTGGATTGCCTGTAGTGGCCCCAGTAAAGCTTCTTTGTTGCCCGAGCCAGTGTCAAGAATCGTGTTTTGTTACAGCAGCTTCTCACTTCTGGGCACCGAGATCTGAATGGAGTCGATTGTGTGGCGGTAACAAATCAGCCCTTGAACATCAGAGGCTTAGAGCAACAAAGGATTGTTTCCCGGTCATGCTACCATTGCTTTGGCTGGGGACCCAGCTCCCTGTCACCTCATTGTGACACACACCTCGAACACAGCAGCCATCCTCTTGAGTGATGCTGGTCATTGTGTCCAGGGTGGGAAGGCTCTGGGAGCCTTCCCATTGTTGATCAAGTAGTTTGGTTCAATAGAGATATGTGTCCCTTCTGTTTATAACTCACTGGCCAGATTTGTCTGGTACCCTTTGGCCACAAGTGAGCTAAAGAAAACAAGACCCCATGTTCCTGAAAGGCAGAGCTGGAGAGATGTGGACAACAGCTCTGATGACATTAACGGTAAAGGAATAGCAGGAAGAAGTGGACTGCAGACTTTGATACTGGTAGGCTCTCTTGGGATTGTCCCTGAAAGGTAAGGGGTTTCTTGTAGATCCCTTAGGCTGTTGACTTGCATGGCACAGAGGTCTCATGCAGCCCTTCCCTGACGTCCATCCGCCCTCAAATGAAAGCTGTTGGATTCTTCTCTAGTCATTCTGGAGCATCATTGCCACCATTACCATTTTGTAATTGACATTCTCCTCCTCCTCATTACGAATTTTGGCTAAGCAGTTAATTATAAATAGTACTTATTTATCGGACAGGTCTTTGTATTTATCCTTCCTCCTGTCCACTTGGCCATGGGGAAGGCCTAGGAGGAAGGAAATGGCCACTCTGCTTCCAGCCACTAACTTGATGGAAGGGGACATTAGTTCTAAAAGCTACACTATCAAGCATAGACAGGAGACTTCAATGAGTTTGTGAAAACAATGGATGTTAATGGCAGGAAATTAGCACTCAAAGTTCAAGATATCTGATTTTATTTTAATGCAACTCTTATATAACCAAATTTTGGAGGTGTGTGTGTGTGTGTGTGTGTGTGTGTGTGTGTGTGTGTGTGTGTGTGTGTTGTGTGTTGTTGAGGGATGGAAACAAAAAGAAAAATAGCAAAAATTGCTTGCAAAGTACAGAATCACCCAGTCACTCATTATTGTTTCCCAGGATTCCCAGGATTCCAAGCTTCCTTCCCTCATTGTCCTAGCAGAGAAAATGGGAGAAAAGAGGAATAAAAATGGCCTGAGAAAAAGGGTGAATGAGGTAAGAGGAAGGAGGGGGCTGGGTCTTGGGTTACAGGTGTCTTTGGTCAGAGGGACTCCCACATAGGACACCCTGGGGACGTCCGTATGTGGAGCATAAGGCACGAGCTTTGCCCAGAGGCCTGTGGACATGGGACAAGGGACATGATGTCTGACTCATCAGCTCTGCATCCGACTGGCTCGCAGTGTTTGCATTCCACAGTGGAATCAGCTCAGGAGTGAGTGACTCTTCTTAGGGAAGGTGTGTGTCCCTGTGTATAGGTGGCACTGAGAAAACAGGGAGCCGGTCATGCACCATCAAGGCCAAGACTGTCACCACCACCCTCCTTTCCCAGAAGACAAACTTGCAGGGACCCGACTGCGGTACACACCTCAGGCACACATACAACTAACACAAAAAGTGATATAAAGAAGCCTGGAAAGCAGGATGGTACGATCACTTATGTATTTGAGATAAGAAAATTTTAGGGTCTGGGGCTCAGTTAAGAATACAGATTGTGCTAGGTATAGTGGCCCATGCCTGTAATGCCAGTGCTTGGAAGGTTGAAACAGGAGGATCACCAGTTTGTGGCCAGCCTCAGCAACTTAGAGAGGCTCTTAGCAACTATGCGAGACCCTGTTTCAAAATAAAAAATAAAATAGGGCTGGGGGTATAATACCCCTGGGTTCATTCCCCAGCAACACACACACACACACACACACACACACACACACACACACACACACACTAAGAATATAAATGACTTTCAAATTATGCACCATGTCATATATTCTCATCTTGTTTGGTATGTTCCTCAAGGTATTCTTGTTTTCTTGGAACACTTTAGTCCTATAGACTTAAATATTTATTTTTAAATTTTATAATCATATATTTCTTGTCCATATTCCAGACTTGAATAAACAGCTGCTTCATTGATGTCTTCATTTGCATGTCTAATTTGCCTCTTCAATTTATCATGTCTAAAAATGGGGTCTTGATTGGTCCCAAGTTGTTTAAGCTCTTGTATTCTCTTTCTCAAGCGGTGGCACAACTAACCTACCTGGTGGCTTGTTCTGGTCAGCTTTATTGAAGCTACAATCTAAAAACTTGACTATGTAACTTAGGGGAAAGCAGATTTATTTTCTTATGGTTTCGGGCTCAGTCTGCGTGAGTCTGGGGACTGCAGATCTCAGGGCCGGTGGAGGGAGGCGAGGGAGAGCACAGGGGCTGTGCTCACATCAGGGAGGTTAGAAGAGTGGGAGAGCAGGGAGAGGAGGGACCATTCACATAATCCCCAAGGCCGCCCCCCAGGGACCACCTCCAGCCCCACCCTTCCAGCCTACCGGGTGCCACCCAGGGAAATCCAGTGCAACGGACTTACCAATTCTGGGATTACGACCCTCAGGACTCAGTTGTATCAACCCTGAATATTAATAAATGAGCTCGTTAGGGGACCTTGTATATCTAACTGTAAGACTGCTCATTCCTTATTCCTTCTTACTCAAGTCCTGTGGATTACCAATTCCCATTGGTTGTGTCTCTTAAAGCTGCCACCCCGGTCCTCCCCTCCCCAGCTTTCATTCCATCTCTGCTCACTCTACATTACCCCAACTTGGGTCATCTTCCTCTTGCTCTGACAACTGCAATTGCCTATTTCCTTCTTTTGCCCAGATATAATTCATTCTCATTTACTCTATGTAAATCACATCAACTCTCTCCTCTGCTTGAGAACATCATTGGCTTCACATAGCACTTAAGATGACGCCAATCACCTGGTCTCTGGAGGCCTCACCTCTTGCTTCTTCTTCAACCTCATCTTGTACCGCTCTAGCATACAGCCTTCGATGATCCTTTGAGACCCGTGGCCAGCCTTGCTCCGGACTTATGCCCTTGTCTCCGAAGGATGCGAAAGATGCACTCTTCCTGCTTGTTAGCATGGCTGGCCCATTCCCATCTTTGAATTCTCAGTTGAGATGCTACTTCTTCAGAAGGGATTTTACTCACCAACACCCTACTCAAAGCTGAGCTTCCAGGCTACTTTCTGACATAGCATCCTTCTCTTTAAAGCACTCACTCCATTATGTAAATTTTATCTTTCTTGTTTACTGTGAACATTTTCTGTTTAGAATGTAATGTATTGCATACAAATATAAGCTACCAGGCATGGTGGTATATACCTGTAATCCTAGTACTTGGGAGGCTGAGATAGGAGGCAGGTTTGAGGACAGCCTCAGCGACATAGCAAGACTCTCAGCAACCTAGGGAGACTCTGTTTCAAAACAAAAAATAAAAAGGCCGGGGATATAAAAAGGCTGGGCGTGTAGCTCAGAGGTAGAATGTCCCTGGTTCAATCCCCAGAATCCCCTACACACAAACCAAAAAATGCTCATAAGATAAACCACCTTGTCTACATCACTGTTTAAATTCTCAGTGCCTGGCACCATGCAGAGCACCCAGTAGCTGCTCAAATAAGTCCCAGTTAAATAAATGAGTGACCCCCCCCCACCACCACAATCATTGCAAACATCTGAATCTAGATACAACAGAACAAGAAACAATCTGTGCTGACATCAGATTGTGCTCAGTGTATTGTTGGGGAAGCCGTCACCTGTCACTAGAAGCAGCAGCACAGTGTCTGTGGAGCGAGTGGAGCCTCCTGTCTTCCTGGGAACCGCACTTCTGAAGGTGTGAGTTTATGCATCCTTAATATATGCTTAGGAGGAAGGAGCTAGGCATGGGGATTTTCTTAAGCTAAGAAATGAGTCTATTTCACAAAAGAACTAAAAACAGAACTCTGATTCATGAATTTGCTAATGGCTTTTCCCTCCCAGGGGAATCTCCCCAGGCACGATGAAACCTCTCTTGGGGCACAGCCTTATGCCTGGCACGAAAGTGACCACGACCAGGGAACATCAGCTTTGCCTGTGGGGCTGCCGGCAGCACCAGCCAGGGTTACCCTGAGTACTCAGATGGGGGTTCCTGTCATCTGTTAGACTGTGCAGAGCGCAGGTTCTGCCCTATGCTTCTTTGTCTGGTGGTTACTGACCTAGCTGACACCTTTGGGATAAAAACAGGCAAGATGAAAACAAACAAGCAAATAAATAATTCATTGGAAGTTTTGAAAACGAAAACAAAAAGAATCACAGGTAGGTCAATGTAAAATCCAGAAAATAATTGCAAATAATTGGACAAGAGTAAGAAAATCTCCTGTGTTGTATTTATTGTTTTCCTTTTTTAAAAAAAGTTTATCTTTATAATGGAGCAACTTTTGCACGAAGACCAAATTGCTTAATTACATAGCCTGTAAATGGGAAAAATGATTGACTGGATAAACTTGGTCTACTTGCTTTCTCATCCTTCACTGAAGCACGTTGGAGAGGGAAGGGAGTGGAGACCAGTGACAGAGAGGAAGCTGAGGCTGTGCCCTGGTAGACCAGATGAGGGACCAGGCAGACAGGATGCAGGGAGCTCTAGAGCTAGCTTCCCTCCCACTCGCCACCTGACCTTATGGGTCGGGGAGCCTCAGCACCCTCCTCCCTCTCATCCCTCTGGGAGCAAAACCTGCTGAGAACCACTGTGGCTTTAAAACCCTTCGTGCCAAAGAACTTGGACATGCATCTTGTGGTTTCAGAGTATCATTGTCATCGTTATCTTCAATGAACTCTACACAAAAACACCTTGCAACTGACAGCCAATTCATTTTTGCCAGTCAGCCAGAAAGGGGGAAACTGAGACACAGAGACACAAATGCCAACCTACCTAGATGTAATAGTGTGAAAAGATCAGATGGGCCCTCCCTGTCTAGAACCTCAACCATCTGCCGCAGCGAAAAAAGACTATCTGATCTCTGGCAGGAAAAGATAGAAGGGCATTCTTAGCTGCATCCTCCAGGAGATTTAGGGAGTCAAGTGGTCCCTGACAATGAACCTTGCCCTACCCAAAGATTGCCCAATGGGTAGCAAGGCATGGTTCTGGTAAAGCACCTAGAATGTGGCTGGTACATATTAGGTGCTCAGTAACTGTAGCTATTTTTTTTGAAAATTTTTAATATTTTTATTGGTGCAATATAGTCTCATAGTGTAATGTAGTTCACCATGATATATATATATACATATGTAATATATACATTTATATATGTACATTTTATATACATTTATAGTATATACATTTATAATATCCCCTTTTCTCCCTTTTCTCGACTGTCTAACAAGCAGAGATTCCAGATGCATTTCCAGAGCGGCTGGGAGCAAAGATTTCCTGGGGTGCGTGTTCCTGGACTATGATATCCCGGATGCCACCATCTTCTGGTTCTTTCTTCACTGGGACGGCTGCTTAACATTCCCCAGGAGAAGGAAAACGACGGCTGGGGAAAGCAGGAAAGCAGGGTCAGGCTCCCCACCCCTTTGATATTTTCACACAGTCACCCCGGCCCCTCCAGGTTGGCAAAGGGCGACTCCCTGGGGGAATTAAATTCCATAGGAACACAATCCAATTTGGAAGCTCTCAAGACATTTTCAAAAACACTCCCTCCCCTCACCCTGCCCTTTTGGGGGGGGGTAAATATTGGAGACATTGTCAGATGAGTAGGTACAGAAGGACAACGTGGGGTTTGCTTTTCTTTTCTTTTTTCACTAGCTGTCTGGATGAGGGAGGCTCGGTATGCTCGGTGGTGGGGACGGGTGTGCTGGGGCGCGGGGTGTGATTTCTTGATTTCTTACTGATGAAACCCGAGCGCGGGTTCAACCAAGTGGGTGTGGCACTGGGGTCCCGGCTCGCGCGCGTCTGGAGGGCCCTGCCTGTGGACGCACGCGTGAAAGGCGAGCGCGGGCAAGGTGACCGGGGAGGCCAGCGGTGGTGATCTGTTTCCACCGCGCCCTGGCTCGCCGCAGCCCCTGGCTGGGTGAGGGGTGTGCTGTGCGAGGGGGTGGGAGGGGGCAGCGGGCGGGGCCTGCCACGTCACTTGGAGAGTGTGTGTTGGGAAGGACGGACCGAGGGGCCGCTGCTGCTGCGGCTGCAGCGAAGGCTCGAGTCGTGAGGAGGTGGGTCCCCGCGCTCCGGCGCCGGGGCAGCCGCAGGACCCTCCGCAAAGCCTGTGGAGCGGCTCCCAGGGAGGAGGAGGTGGCGGCGGCGGCGGCGGCGGCTGGAACCGGGACCTGGGCCAGAGCGAGCCCGGCGGTGGACGTAGGGCGGAGGCCGAGCCCGGGCAGGAGTCTTTGCGGAGCCGGAGGGAGGCGCATCTGGCGCTTCGGTGCCAGCGGCGGCAGCCGGGGTGCCTGAGCTGTAGGACCAGCGCAGTGTGAGCTGGGAAGAGGCAGCTCGTCTGGACGGCGGACCCCCGCGTCCCGGAGCCCAGCCTCAGGCAGGCGAGGGGCGAAGCCACGCATCTTTTCGGACAGCCAGTTTTCACGCGCGCCACTTTGCGATTCCAAGCATCCCAGGAAGCTCCACCACCGAGGCGCGGATCCTGGAAGCGCGGGGCCAAGTCCTCTGCGCCCGGGTCACCTCCCAGACCCAGCCTTGCAGGGACCGGGACTTCTTCGGGGCTCACGGATCCAAACGCCAGGTCAGACCGCCAGCCCCACCCTAAACAGAGGGCGCCGCTGGGAGGCGGGTGCCGCCCCCCCTCCCCGAGCCTGTGTCGTGGGCGCCGTCCTAGTGGCGGGGAGCGCACAGACAAGGGGACATGAGATCCGAGAAATCCCTTACGCTGGCGGCGCCGGGGGAGGTCCGTGGGCCGGAGGGGGAGCAACAGGATGCGGGAGACTTCCCGGAGGCCGGCGGCGGCGGGGGCTGCTGTAGCAGCGAGCGGCTGGTGATCAATATCTCCGGGCTGCGCTTTGAGACGCAGCTCCGCACCCTGTCGCTGTTTCCCGACACGCTGCTCGGAGACCCCGGCCGCCGGGTGCGCTTCTTCGACCCCCTGAGGAACGAGTACTTCTTCGACCGCAACCGGCCCAGCTTCGATGCGATCTTGTACTACTACCAGTCGGGGGGCCGCCTGCGGAGGCCCGTCAACGTGCCCCTGGACATCTTCCTGGAGGAGATCCGCTTCTACCAGCTGGGGGACGAGGCGCTGGCGGCCTTCCGGGAGGACGAGGGCTGCCTGCCCGAGGGTGGCGAGGACGAGAAGCCGCTGCCCTCCCAGCCCTTCCAGCGCCAGGTCTGGCTGCTCTTCGAGTACCCGGAGAGCTCGGGCCCCGCCAGGGGCATCGCCATCGTCTCCGTGTTGGTCATCCTCATCTCCATCGTCATCTTCTGCCTGGAGACCCTGCCCCAGTTCCGAGCGGATGGTCGCGGTGGAGGCAGTGATGGTGGTGCCAGCCGCGTCTCCCCAGCCTCCAGGGGGAGCCAGGAGGAAGAGGAGGACGAAGATGATTCCTACACATTTCATCCTGGAATCAGCCCTGGGGGCATGGGGACAGGGGGTTCCTCCTCACTCAGCACTCTCGGGGGCTCCTTCTTCACGGACCCCTTCTTTCTGGTGGAGACTCTGTGCATCGTCTGGTTCACGTTCGAGCTGCTCGTGCGCTTCTCTGCCTGCCCCAGCAAGCCCGCCTTCTTCCGCAACATCATGAACATCATCGACCTGGTGGCCATCTTCCCCTACTTCATCACCCTGGGCACCGAGCTGGTGCAGCAGCAGGAGCAGCAGTCAGCAAGTGGAGGGGGCGGCCAGAACGGGCAGCAGGCCATGTCCCTGGCCATCCTCAGGGTGATCCGCCTGGTCCGCGTGTTCCGCATCTTCAAGCTCTCCCGCCACTCCAAGGGGCTGCAGATCCTGGGCAAGACCTTGCAGGCGTCCATGAGGGAGCTGGGGCTGCTCATCTTCTTCCTCTTCATCGGAGTCATCCTCTTCTCCAGCGCCGTCTACTTCGCAGAGGCCGACGATGACGATTCACTCTTCCCCAGCATCCCCGATGCCTTCTGGTGGGCAGTGGTGACCATGACCACGGTGGGTTATGGGGACATGTACCCCATGACCGTGGGTGGCAAGATCGTGGGCTCGCTGTGCGCCATCGCGGGGGTCCTCACCATCGCCCTGCCCGTGCCGGTCATCGTCTCCAACTTCAACTACTTCTACCACCGGGAGACGGAGCAGGAGGAGCAAGGCCAGTATACCCACGTCACCTGTGGGCAGCCAACACCGGATCTGAAGGTGACGGACAACGGACTTGGCAAGCCCGACTTCTCTGAGGCCACCCGGGAACGGAGGCCGAGCTACCTTCCCACTCCCCATCGGGCGTATGCAGAGAAAAGGATGCTCACAGAGGTTTGACCCACCTGGGCAGGGCCTGCAGGAGAAGGGCACGTTGAGAAAACTCATCTCTTAGGCTTCTCTCTCCTCCTAACGACTCTCACCGTAGCTCCATCGACCTCTTGACTCCCTCCCCCACACCCAGTAAGCCGCAACCGGGATCAGATCCCTGGACTGTCAACCTGGTTGCTCGATCCCCACAGCATTCAAGGTGTACCCATCTGAGGGACATTTTCAAATTTCCAACGGTGCCACCCAGTCATGTCCATCTTCTGTCACATGGATGAGATATACATTTTCTGCCCGACCTTCCCTCAAGACTCTGGCTTTTCGTGTCTGGGACTTGTAATAACTCTAGGAGCAGTAATGTCAGTAAGACAGAAGCCAGCCGCGCTTGGGTCTTCTCCCTCTCCTTAGCAGACTTTGCTTTGGAGACACATTTGCCTGTCTTCGCTTCTGGTCACTTGATGACCGGCAGAAGCTGGGTGATGGAAGCGCTACTCAGTGTGCTATTTTATTTCAGTGCCCTCTAACATCTGCTGGTCATCCTGTTGAGGACCCTGCACAGTCTTTAGTCGAACAGCCTCAAAATATGTTATTCATTTCCAATCTTGGATGGAATGAAAGGAAGTACAGTTAAACTGGACCATTTAGAGGACACAAGGGTCAGTCTGGACCAAAGAGGCCAATGGCTTCTCCCAGATATGAACTGGCACAGGAGACACTGGTCTTTGGTCTACACTTAGATCTACTCTCTCTGATCCCTGTCTCTCCCCCCCCCCCCCCTTTCTCTCTCTCTCTTTCTCTTTCTCTTTCTCGCTTCCAGGAAGGTTCCTTCTCAGAGCCAAATACTCTTTTTGTGCAAGTGCCTTCCTGTGCATAGGAACTGGAAAAAGGAACCACAGGGCCAGGAGAAATAGCTGAGTACAATCAGGCAGTTGGCTTGACCACAAATCTGAAGCAAATTGCTGTTAAGCAGAGACTGTTGTCTTGCAGGGGCAGAGGAATCTTGTTGGAGACAGCAGGGTTTTTGTTTGTTTGTTTTGTTTTGTTTTTGTGTTTTCCTTCCTCACTTTCCTCCCAAACACTCTCTAGCCCTCTACCCTTCTTCCTGGGAATTTGACTTCCTGGGAATTCAAAGGCTTTCTAAGGCAACCCCAGCTTAAATCTGCAGACAGATGAAAGCCCACATTGTTTTGCCAGTAAAGGTTTCTTCCTCTTTGATGGGCGATGACATGTATGGCTTAGAGTAAGGACCCAGCATTATTCCTTTGCCGACAGCTGCACTGTTAGAGGTTTTTGCTGAGTCAAGCAAACATGGCCTGCTCTCACTGGTAAGGTAACCTGGTGGGGCTCCTACCTGGACTAAGCCATCTTCTTCCTTGTGAAACTACTGCCATCTGGCTCCCTGCCCTCTTTCTCCCATTTCTCTCCCAGTAACATAGCCATTCCTTTTTTTTTTTTTTTAATCTTTGATAAACTGTGATATACTGTTCTGATCTCTTCTGAGTACAGTGCTGAAACCTAAGGGACTGTTAACATGCTTTTAATTTTATGTCTATGCTTAAGACTCTTCGGTGAGAATTTAAAAAAATATATATATTATTTTCTCGAAGAGTAACTCGGGGGGAGAGCCTTTGAGGGTTTGCTTGAGAGGCATTGTGGCTTCTGTGAGTGCCAGATCGGAATCTGGATTTTGTCACAGCTTTACAGGGTAGCTTTGGCACCACGGTCCCTCTTTGTGCCTCAGTTTCTCCCCCCCGCCCCCATGAAGTGGGAAATCGATGTCTTCCCCCTCCTACCTCATGGTGAATGTCAATGAACTCATCTAGGAAGCCGGGGAAGACACTATGCAAATGTGTGGCTCACGCTAACAGATTTGACTTTTAGTTCATTCTCCTGTCTCCCCGAACGCCCCAGAGGTTAGCCTCTCCTAGAGTTTCTGCTATGGCTCTGAGGCCCAAGAATAGGCCGTTATGGGCTAATCATCCCCTAAATCTCTCTGGGGTCTCTTGGTTTGGTCTGGGCCTCAGTCTTTTTTTTTTTTTTTTTTCCCCTTATCTTTCTGAATGGAGGGTGCTCTTTAGATAGTCTTGTGGGTGAGAACCTTCTAGGGCTGGAGGTCATCTTGCCTGGGAGATTGGCTTTTCTAAACCTGCAATATAGTAGAGACAGAGGTGTTTATGATTCAGAAATCTATTCCCAGGCCAAGAAGTGCTATTTTCCCAGATCTCTTCAGTTATCCCTAGCTATTTGGGAAAAGAAGCGAAGGGCCCCCTGCTGTGGCCAGAGGGATACCTCCAGCTGAAGGTGGATGTCGGCACATGTGTGGATCTCTCTACGTGTCTATGCGATCATCCTCATCTCCATCCCTAAGCAAACATTGCCTTTTCAAGTCAGAGCATGCCTGAAAGTAAAAAGGTTTGTGGAGAGCCCTGCTCTCCAGGGACTCTGGTTGCCGTAGCAACCTTCCAGACGGTTCTCTCTATCTTCTGATTCGGGCATCAAGGGAGAACAGACTACAGATTCCCAGCTTCTCAAATGGGAGCACCTCCCACTTACTGGTTTAGGGGCTAGTGGAACTGGGACAGGGACGCAGGACCTTGGAAAATGTGAGGGGAACTGTTTTCCCCAAATTTCTTCCCTGGGCTTTTCTTCCTGGTTTTCCCAACCAAGTCTTCAAAACTGCCCCATCTTACCCGAATCTCCGGAACTTGAATGCTAAGCAACTGCCCAGTTAAACCAATGCCACTGTTATGATTTTCAAAGTGACAGGGGAGCCCTTGGAGGGGCGAGGACTTCCTCCAGAAGCAGCTGGGCTGGACCTTGCTGAGAGCATTCCTGGTCTGTTATCATGGAGTTCTGGTCTCCCCAGACAGAGGCTCGTCCTAGCTCTGCGAGACTGAGGTAAACGAAGCTCCTTCCTCCCAGGAACAGTTTGGGGAGGGGTCTCCAAGATGGCTCTTCTGAAGATGGAGGAAAAATGGAGAGGCCATGGCCTCACCTAGTTTCTGTGAAGGATTTCGTCCACTGAGCCCTCCGGGACCCTGAACCTCTTTGTATGACCACAGCGCGTTGCTGCCTGCACAGCTGGAATGCAGACTCACAGCTGCCAGGAAAGGTGGGCTCTGAGCCATCCTTGCACCTGACTGGAGCTGGCAGGGCCTCCCAGAGGACTTCCTGGGACTGTCAGCCTCGGCCTGGGATGAGGGGTGCTCCTCCTGCCTCAGCATCCCTGAGGAGCGAGGAGGGACAGCTGGCTGACTCTGCACCTGAGGTAAGTCCTATTGCAGAGGAATTCTGTTCCTGGCTCAGGCCTCTAGGCAAAATTAGAGATGCCTGCAGTGGGGGGCTTCCACTGGCCTTTTCTTCTGGGGCTCTCTCCTATCGGGAGGCATAGGTGCTTCGCTAGGCCTCTATTTATGTCCTCCTAGTGCTGCCCCTCCTTCTGCCTGTCTCACCATCTCTTTTTCTCTGCATCCTTCCCTTTCTTCTTTTCCTTCTCATTTCCTGTGCCCCACCCCC
>PVLC010030081.1:0-15000 GCA_004027655.1 Graphiurus murinus | reverse complement strand
ATATGATATAAAATTGTTAACTCTGCTAAAATAACAACTTAAGAAGAATATATTTGGAAAATAACTGCTACTTGTTGAAACAGAAAAGTAAATCTTAAATGAGAGTATTTTAAACACTACTGTATTTTCACAAACTCCCACCATTTTTTGGTTCCCTATGAAATTGAAACTGTTAAGTTCTTACGTGTGATTGTGTTAATAGGGGTTTGATTATTATTTGGGTCATGTAGATTTCCTTAATTTGATGGCCACAGTTTGCACCCTTAAACCTACCTAGCCATATTCTAATTGGTCATCAGAGTTACTAAGCAAGAGAATATGCAAAAATAAGTATAAAAACCAATGTGAAAGTTACTAGAAACGTAATAAATTAATTAAATTATTAAAAGTAATAGCCTGTTTGATCCTGTAGTTAAAATATATCTTCCACAGGTGAAGGTCAATACACACACACACACACACACACACACACACACACACATACACGCACGCAGTTTACTCAGTTTTAACTATAAGAGCACAAAAGAATAATATACAATGACTTATAATTTGCAAAATAATTTATATTGAACTTTAAAATGCATTGACATGTACCTATTAATGTATTGACTCTAGAAAATGATAAACTATCTAAGTTCGAACATGTTATTTAAAAAAAAAAAAAGCAGGATAGGAAAATACCTCAAAGTTTTGGCAATACTGACAAGAATACTAGGCAGTGGTATTACTAATGTCACAATCAAGAGTATATTTCAAGGTAAAAAAATCTACTTTCAAAGAGCAGAATATATATAGAGAGAGACAGAAAGAGATACACATGCACATATATGCATATTTCCTCAATACATATATACTAAAAAAGTACAAGCTCTATCTTATCTGTGTATTTGCTTTGCAGTTTAGTGTTTATTGTATCTAACATGGATTTAGCACTTAGTTAAGTACTTACAGAAGTTGAACAATAATAAAGGACGTGTTAAGTAAAGGTATAGAGGATTTGTACATTAAATAATACTTGTTCCTTTTTATAGTACTTCTTTACTACAAACCTCTATATTTTCTTTCTTAAATGATTTTAACAATATTCCTATAGCAAATGGACAGATATCACTCCTACTGCATAGATAAGAGCTTAACCTGGAAAAGGTAATACACATAAATACTCAAAGCCAGTAGGTTTCCAGTTACTTCCATTGGTCTTGTTAACTAACCTAAAACAATACAAAGGAAATCTTTTTTTTTTTTTTTTTGGTACTGGGGATTGAACTCAGGGGCATTCTACCTCCAAGCTACACTCCCAGTCCTATTTTTTATTCTTTATTTTGAAACCGAGTCTCACTAAGTTGCGGAGTGCCTCACTAGGTAGCTGAGGCTGGCCGCGAACCCGGATCCTCCGGTCTCAGCCTCCCGAATGCTGGGATTACAAGCATGCGCCACCACGCCCGGCCAAAGGAAATCTTTTTGATGTGAGCTCTCTTTGTTGAGAGAGTTCTTTCTGTGTTATGTACGTTAACTAGTAAACTTCTCCATCATTAATACTCGGCATTGGCTAATTGGGGTTTCTTTTTTAGCCATAAATCTTGAGGAAAATGGGGTAAGAGAAGCCTCGGAAGGGAGGTAAAATCATCAAGAGATATTCCAGTCTCTGAAGAGATATTTCACTGACCTCAGAAAGTTGGATAACACTCTCCTACATTGACTTTATTTTATTTTATTTTATTTATGGTACTGGGGATTGAACCTAAGGCCTCATGCATGTTAGGGAAGATCTTTACCACTAAGTCACATTCCCAGTCCCCTACAATGACTCAGATCTTCCCTAAATTATTAGGATGTACATAAAAACAAACTATTCCCTTACAAAGAAGAAAATTGAGATTTGTCATAGAGGAATCAGAGAATTAATCAGTTGCTTAACTTCTGAGTCTGTAACAAGCCTCTATGACCCTAAAAAAATTAATCATAGAAAAAAAAAGTCCTATTCCATAAAAATAACACTAGTTGCTTAGTTATTTAATCTACTGGAAAGCTACCCTCCCCGTTTGTATTTGCAGTTAACGTTTAACCAATATGAAATTATGCTAGGCAACAAAATGTTATTTTTTTAATTATAGAGTAATATAAAAATGCCTCTTGAAAAGCAAGATAATCCTGTCCTCTCTCTCTGTCTCTGGCTATACTATTTTACAAAATGGCTTTTTATTCTTCTTTTGGGTATTATAATTTTTCAGTAATATCTTACTTTATGAGAATATATTATTTCACAAAATGATACCAAAAAGAAGTATTATTCTCGACGCCTCCCCATTAAGTATTCCCAAACTTTTTCTTTTCTTTTCAAGCCTGGGATTTCAAGATGTTGGCTACGTTCATTTGCTCTAAACCTCCTTGGCATTTTTAGAAAATACATTACAGAGATATATTATATGAAAATTAGTGATATCTTTGACTTATAATTATTAGTTGGTGATTTTTTTTTTTTTTTTTTTTTTTTTTTTTTTTTTTTGCGGTACTGGGGATCGAATTCAGGGGCATTCTACCTCCGAGCTATACCCCCAGCCCTATTTTTTATTCTTTATTTTGAAACCGGGTCTCACTAAGTTGCGGAGTGCCTCACTAGGTAGCTGAGGCTGGCCGCGAACCCGGATCCTCCAGTCTCAGCCTCCCGAATGCTGGGATTACAAGCATGCGCCACCATGCCCGGCTTAGTTGATGATTTTTAATCATCTTCTAAGTTGTCTTTTAGT
Organism: Graphiurus murinus; assembly: GCA_004027655.1. Lineage (NCBI taxonomy): Eukaryota > Metazoa > Chordata > Mammalia > Rodentia > Gliridae > Graphiurus > Graphiurus murinus. The sequence continues at coordinate 12,253 of PVLC010030081.1, read as the reverse complement.
CATCATTCCATTTGTGGGGGAAAGCTAATGATATATGAAATTTATAAAATCTGCATTACAGGAGAAAATATTTGTTTTCTAATAAATGACATATCCAGAAAGGTCAAGGTTAACATCTTTTTTAGGGAATAATTTCAGATGTACCAGAAAGGAAAATGACCAAATTAATATTGAAGAGTAAAGCCATTGGTCCAAAAAGACATTCTAAGCTATCCTCCCTTTATTAAAAAAAACTTACCCAGTGTTCCACAGGGCTTATTTTTATAAGTGCAGATATCATATCTAGGGAGGAGAAAAAAAGAGAGATGAAATTTGTAATCTGATCCCATTTATGAAATAATGTTTGTATATTCATCACAGTTCTTTCTCGCAGCCCACAATCAATGCAATTATGAGCAGCCAGCTGGAGTGTCAGCATTGTCAGCACTCAGGGACACAGCAGGCTGCACTGCACTCTCAGCCTTTGGCTGCGAGCCAGGAGGACACCTGCCAGTAAGAAAGAAAGGTTAAGGTGGATTTTTGTCATAGAAAGTTCCATAAAACCATCTACCATACTGTTTTGAAGCTATTCTAGTTTGTCTGTAGTTTGCTACTGCCACTACAAAAAGTAAATGGGTGTTTTTTATTCCCAATGTCTTTTGAACTAAGCTGGAGGATTTTCTTATTGTAACCACAGGCTACATTTTATACTTCTGAGCTATAAAGCACTATTTGGAGTTCCTTCAACTCTAACACAGGTTCTTGTTTTTTTGTTTTTGCTTTTTATGACAATTTAATATAGCAATGAGAATTAAACTGTTTAGCCCAGTTGTATACCAGCAATTTGGCATGGATATAATATAAATCTTTTCAGGTGGCTTTACAAACAGATAAATGAATTTCTCAAGAGAACAATTTCCTACTGTCGGTCAGGCTGATTCTAATGCTATACTGCATTATAACTCTATACAAAGGATTGAGTCCTTAAGGTAAGATCTCATATTTTAAATATATTACATTTAGAATGCCAAGTCATTGTTGAAGTATATTTTAAGTTTCGTCATAATGATATCTGTGTAATCTTTAAAACCAAAATTATTTACAGTTTCTAAAGAGAATAAGAAATACATTTAAAAGACTGAAAATTTTTATTGGCTTATGTTTTATACTAGAAATGAAATTATTTTCAGGTAAAAATAAAGTTTCATAAGCTAGAGGGAAATCTAAGTTGTAAAAGTTATCTTTTATTGTATACAAATAATGATTAGCCAATATTACTAGGGCAGGAACTAACAGTTAACCGCACGCTTATTTGTCAATCGACGGGCCAAAATGTAATTTCAATTAAAAAAAAATAACAACCACCGATACCAGCAGTATTGCTGAGCTCATTAAAATCCCTAGAGAAACCTCTACCTGTTTTTAGAATTTCTGACTATTCGTCGTGCTCATTTTACATTTGAGGAAAGGGTTGTTCTTTTCCTCTTGCATAACCTTCTCTTCTGACCATTCACATCCTCATCCCCTCTCTTCCCTTGCAATTAGTAAAGCATGGGATTGCAGTGTTTGGGACACTCTGGAATGTAAGACCTAGATAGGGTACTAATATACTCACTAAAGAACCAAAAAGTAAGCCGGGTATGGTGGCACACGCTTGTAATCCCAGCATTTGGGAGGCTGAGACCGGAGGATCCGGGTTCGCGGTCAGCCTCAGCTACCTAGTGAGGCACTCCGCAACTTACTGAGACTCGGTTTCAAAATAAAGAATAAAAAAATAGGGCTGAGGGTGTAGCTTGGAGGTAGAATGCCCCTGAGTTCAATCCCCAGTACCGCAAAAAAAAAAAAAAAAAAGAACCAAAAAGTATATTCTGGGTGCCAGTCTTGTGATCATTGCGTATTATGCATATTACATTATATAGACACCACTCATTCCAGAAATCTTCAAGAGAATGTAAACAAAGAATTTTCATGGCCCATGTAAATAGAAATGTTTAAATGGAGTCTATCTCCAAGTCTTCAAGTTCCATACGTGCCTGTCTTAAAACTGATCTGCCTGAGAATGCACCGGGAAATCCACTGGCTTCCCATTTGAATCTTTCCCTTTTCAAAACTGCCACTTTTACTTTTTTTTTTTTTTTTTTTTTTTTTTTTTTTGCGGTACTGGGATTGAACTCAGGGGCATTCTACCTCTGAGCTACACCCTCAGCCCTATTTTTTATTCTTTATTTTGAAACCGGGTCTCACTAAGTTGCGGAGTGCCTCACTAGGTAGCTGAGGCTGGCCTCGAACCCGGATCCTCTGGTCTCAGCCTCTCGAATGCTGGGATTACAAGCCTGCGCCACCGCGCCCGGCTTCCCACTTTTACTTTTGAAATAAAGAAAGCATACATCTTACGCACTCCAAATTTTATTATGGGGCATCACCCCTAGGTTAGAAGTCTCCAGAACAAAGCAAAGGGATAATCCAAGAAAGCACTGACACTGGGAAATACCTTAGGAGCAATGAAAATTTTAAAAAATTAAGGGAAGGCTGCTTATTTCATCCTGGCAACACTCTGCCTTTCTGCCAGGCTCCCTTTTTCTAAAGCAATCTATGTATCAATTTCACAATTAAAATTCAGAAGTGAAATGGCTGTCATGGAGGGTATTAACATGTGTATTTAATCTTAAAAAAATATGTCAGACTTGTTATTGACAGAGAGTAAGTCTGACTCAGCTAAGTAGTTAGTTTGGCATTAAGGACTGAGTCAGAAAATTGGATTATATGGTGAGCGTTTTTCAAGATTAGATGAGCCAAATATGCACCTACAAACTTTCAATAAAATTCACTTAAAGCATATAAGTAATATATAATATGTTAACTATAGTCTTAGTGGATACTTAAATGTATGATAAAAGTATGTCCGGTAATAAATGTAAAATGTACAAAGTGATATACCATTTTTAGAATTTTTTTGGTGGCATGTAATTATACATTGTAGTGAGATTCAGAGTGACACGTTCATATATGAACAAAACAGTGAATCATCATTTTTAAAAATTCACTTAGAAGGTCAATGAAGCACAAAGAATAAAGACAGCACACAAAGAACAAGTTATATTTCCAGTTCATAGTAGTCCTTTCTCACATTTTGCCTCCATCATTTATGCTAAAGATTATTATTTTATGTTAAATATTATGATGAACATTTTTAATTCTGTCACTTTGCCCTTAATAACGCCAAAACTCTAGAGCCATCAACCAATAACATAGGCCCAAACATCTTAGATGATTCAGTTTTCATCTTCAGATGTCCCCAATGCTCTGATATGTATATAGAATTCTCTATAACATATTATATAGAAAAAATGTAACTTCCTCCTGACTTTCACATTCTATTCACACTGTATCCTTCTCTATGTTCACAGAGAGCAATTATGTTCTATGTATTATCTTTAACTCCAAACACCAAAAAGCAATATTCTTACATTCTTTCTTTCATACCTGAATTTTTCTGAGCACTTAAATACCCAGGCATAATTTCATATACTAGGAATCTGAAGATGAACAAGTAAATTAGTTTGGGTCTATTTGGGAGAAGACACAAGTATATAAGCTGCAAAATAATATGGAAATAATGTAATAAATGTAAATTATCGCCAGGCGTGATAGATCACTTGGGAGGCTGAGACAGGAGGATCGCAGGTTTATGGCCAGCCTCAGCTCCTTAGTGAGACCCTCCACAAGTAAGTGAAACCCTGTCTCCAAATAAAGAATGAAAAATAGGGCTGGGAGTGTAGCTCAGAGGTAGAATGCCCCTGGATTCAATTCTAGTATCGTAAATAAATAAACAGTGTAAATTATTTATGTACATTTATGTAAATGAAATAAATGTAAAAATAAACTGATACAATAGAACCAATATGTGTTAGCTAGTGCAATGATTATTATTGCCATAAACAAGTTTTATACAAAGTTCTTATGGAGAAAAGAATGATTCTACATAGAAAACTGGGAAACAGATTTCTACAGTATATAACATCTGAGACAAGTTTAAAGATTTAGCCACATAAGAAAAGGGATTCTAGGCAGAAAACAGAATACTCAAAGAAACACTATGGGAAGAGTATGATATAACTAGGGAATTATAATAAGTTCAGAGAGGCTGAGACAGTGAATGTTTAGAATGAAATCTCAGAAAATGAGTTTGGAGAGGTGGTAGGTAGGACAGATTATTAAGTGTCTTGAATGCCAAACCAAATTTCTTTTTCTATAGACAAAAGCAATTTAAAAATATTTTTCATAGTAGAGAAGTTTTTAAAACTATATTTACATGATTACATAGTGTTCAAATGCATGTATATACATATATATGTATGTATACTGCATAGTATATGTAAAGTATATTTATGTGACCATAGAGTTTGAATTTGTATGTGTGTGTATATATTTGTGTGTGTCTATATATATAGATACATACTTTTATATAGAGAAAAAGGATGACAACAGGTATCTAAGGGAGAAATAGAAGAATACAATGATTTGATTATGTACATTTCTATATAACCAACATAACCAGAAAATATTTAAGGTATGTCTATCTCTGATGATCAACACAAAACTAATAATTAGTGAGATAAATGCTTAATGAATCTTAAAAATGCATTTTTTATTGAAGAAGAAGATTAGTGGTGTTTTCAATCTATAGATAGGCCCACTTTGCATGAGCATACAGAATCCAGCAAGCTTTGCAAGCTAGACACAAGAAAAGTATCTGAGATTTGTACTGCTAGGTCCACTCATTGATTTGGAGGATTTTTGTGCCTGATGACAAATATGAGTGTGAAAAAAACTTGTCCCTAAAATATTTTCATATAATCTGAGTAAATTTTTCATGCAGTGTTATCAGAGCACATAAATCAGAGAGAGCTGAGATGTTATCAAGCTTATAAAATAAGGCATAAGAACTATTTTGTCTTCATTTTTATCTAATAAATATTTGTATATGTAGCAGAATTTAGATCTCCCTTCATTATAACTGATAACAACCCTTACTCACCATGCTCTATGAGCATGAGTTTGCCTAACTAGGTCAGTTTGCAATTCCCAATAGATAGGAAGAAGACATGATAGGATAATAAGAAAAATAATTTATATATGACTTTATCCACATATAAATGATACCTTTTCTCATAGATTTATCTTCTTTAGGTTATTCTTAGAATTGTCTTTCCAAAATATATGTCATAGAATAATAGAAATAGATTGTGAGCAAAACAAAAAATGAGCCATGGATTATCCATGTATTAAATAATATAAAATCAAGTTTTATTTATATTATAAATCTAAAAAAGTTTTTATTCAAGGTAAATTTCCCTATTTTGAATTCTCACTTTAATTCAATTATCTTACATTTATAAACTTACTATTCTTTCATTCTTTGCCCTTTTAAAAATTTTGTGGGTTATTTCTGATTCTACCTATTATTCTTATTTTCCTTCTTTTTTATGTAGTAAGTCCCTGATTCTTTCCTGTACTACAAATTTTTCTCTTTGCTATTAACCCTATATTGCTAAAAACGCAGAGTCTTGAGGAAGGAAACAAACTAAATAATGTTATGTTCATACAGAAGGTATCACTGTCAATCTCACTAACATGTACAGGGAGGAGGAGATGTGGAACGGGGTGGGATCCAAAGGGAAGCACAGTAAGGGCTGTGCACGTGTATAAATACATCACTATGATGTAAAGTTACAATGCACCAATAAACTACAAAAGAGAACCTTGAGAAGTCGTCTAAGTCAAGCTGTACTACTTCTAAGTCATTGTTTCTCAGATTAGAACAACTATGAACCAGCTTGTTTCAGTTTCTTGATATATTCCCTCGGTCCTATCTTACCTTTCAATGTCATTTTTCAGCCTTATGCCATAATGGTGATTCTCATCCATTCTGCACATTCTTTCTTTATACCAACCTTCTCATTTCTACCTTGTCTCACATTCATTTGCTGTCCTCTCAACTCTTCTTGGCCATGCTATGGGTTTGCCTATTTTTCTCCAGACTTGAGCCAACAACAACAAAAGAAATAGGTTGCAAAGAAAAAGAATGCAAGAGATCCTTTTTTTTTTTTTTTTTTTAACGCATCACTGGTGTGAATTTAGAACTTATCTTGCTGCAGTATGAACTGAAGAAAGGGGAGATTAGAGGAAAGGAGCTCCCATCACCTACTCTCAGACCCTTTACATAAATCAGGCACTACTAAATCTTGACTTCACTTGATGTGGCAGGAGCTTAGAAGTACAATAAGATCACATGGGGTATGTACACAATGGATTTTTACTTAGCCATAAAGAAAAACAAAATCATGTCATTTGCAGGGAAATGGATGGAACTGGAAAATATTAAGTGAGATTAGTCAGTCACAAAAAGTAAAAAATGTATGCTCTCCTTAATATGCGGAAGCTAGGGAGAAAGTGAGTCATAAGACGGACTCTGGATGAAGGAGAAACCTTACAAGAAGGTAACTTAACTGAAGGTGATGGGGGGGAACACCCTAATGCACATGATGTACTTTCACAAACATATCAAAGTCAAACACTAAACTGAACATGAGAAGGAGAGAAGGGGGAGGGAATGGGGCGGGAATTGGTAAAGGGTTACATGAGAGATGTGTGCATGTATGCCTCTACCAGCTTGTACCTAACAAAGATGTATGATTACAATGTGCCAAGAAAAAAAAAAAAAAGAGAGAGAAAGCTAAAATATAGAAAAGGTTCCTTGGATTCTGAACTTGTATAGAAAAAAAAATAGCACTTTATCACTGTAGTACTTTTTTGCTTGTTTTCTTTTCTCGAAAAGATAATAAACGTTTACAGGCAAATGAAAAATAAGAAATTCTTAGGGAATCTACATAAACCCTGGTGTTTACAAGGAACTCGGGGTTCTCCACTTGGATGAGTAGGTGAGTACACATGCTACCATCCTCCCCTACATTCATCATGAGGTTGGGCAGACTGAGCAAGATCAAAACCAGAGAAATTTGGTTTGATATCTGTGCCTATACTTTTCTGCTGTGGATACTTTCACCATTTAATCACTTTGGCCTAGGCTTGAGAATCAGAGGAAACTGACCAAAACACGTGGTTAAGTTCTGTCTTAAGGTCTGCAAAATATAGAACTACCTTACAATGATGAAATACCATGGGATGTAAAACTACATTCCATTCTTATGTAAGGAAACAATCACTATAAAGAAGAATTTTTCCAGTGATTGAATTTTGAAAACAGAGTGAATCAAAATCTGAACGTCAAGTCTCATTTTTTTTTAAACACTGAAGCACTGATTGCTTCAAATCAGTATGCTCTGTGTACTGTATTGTCTCAATTATTTTTCATTTCTTTTTTTTTTTTGGCACTGAGGATTGAACTCAGGGGCATTCTACCTCTGAGCTACACCCCCAGCCCTATTTTTTTATTCTTTATTTTGAAACAGGGTCTCACTAAGTTGCAGAGTGCCTCACTAGGTAGCTGAGGTTGGCCTAGAACCCGGATTCTCCAGTTTCAGCCTCCCAAATGCTGTGATTACAAGCATGCGCCACCACGCCTGGCTTCAATTATTTTTCGTAGATGTGGTAGTGATGAGAGTTAGACATGCTAACCCCAAATATGGTACCATGGCATGCTGAATTTTTATTTTTTTTTCAGTACTGAGGATTGAACCCAGGGGCATTCTACCTCCAAGTTACACTCCCAGTCATATTTTTCATTCTTTATTTTGAAACAGGGTCTCACTAAGTTGTGGAGAGCCTCACTAAGTGGCTGAGCTGGCCACGAACTGGGATACTCCTGTCTCAGCCTCCCAAGTACTGGGATTACAAGCGTGCTTCATGCTGAATATTTTAAATTGAAGGAATTTGAGCAAACAGCAGAAACAAGAAGTCTACTCTGTCTTTCACTCAGTTTTGCTCCCCTGAGGAAAGTCATAAAACCTAAGAGAGAATTTCAGACCTTCCCCTAAAACAGGTCATAAGATCCTCATATGAGAAGTGCGTCCTCATACCAGGGGAAAAGACTATTCTCATCTCTGAAGACAAAGGGCCACAGAGAAGAATCTGAACAAGCAAGCCCCATGAGTTTCCCTCATTTTCTCACCATTGAGTCAGACCCTTTCCCACATCTTTTTTCTCCACAACTATCTGCTCTTCTTCAAAACTACTGTAAAAATACATTCAGGTTTAAGTGTTTGAATCTTCGTTTGCTTATGAAGGCTCTCAAGTCATATAAAATTTATATTCAATAAATGTGTGTATTTATCTCAATAATCTATCTTTTGTTATATGGGCCTCAGCCATGAACCTAGAACAGGTAAAAGAAAATATATTTTTTCCTTCTCCACAGTGGCAAAAAGCAACTGATATGTCTTTTCTGTTTTCTTTACATGTTTGGAGGGAGCAGCATTATAACACTGACCTCAATTATAAAGATAACTACAATAAAATATGGATAAAAAGTATTTTAACCCAATATGGGGAAGGATACATACCACTCTTTGAAGCACAATAAAAAGATTATAAGATGACTTTTTATATATACTCTTACTGGTAGATTATAGTCTCCTGTTATAATGTAGTTCATGTTAAGTGACATACATGCACACAACACTTGGTGAGCTTTCCCCCAGCTCCTTTCCCCCCTCTTCCCAAATATAATATTGAGATTGACATTGGTATTCTCAGTATTTCCTTCTTTAATTCTCCCCCCACCCACCAAACAAAACAAACAAACAAAAAAAAAACTCTGTAAGACCACCTCCCTTGCTGCACTGGAATTTCTCCTCCATTATGCTTTTGCTTATGGAGTGAATTCAAGATTTACTATTAGTCTGTAAGTTGCCTCCCTGGCTAGTCATATCATAATAAAAGTTTTCCAGTCATTGTAGAAAGTCTTCCTATTGGGAAGTATAAAGATAATTAGTAAAAATGTCTTTTGTTCTTGCAAAATTGTCCCCAGACCGTTGTAACTCATTGATTTAGCTGACAAAATTGAGACATTCATATCTATGTTATAAAAGCCCACCAATAGAGAGTTTTCACTCCCTTAAATTTTCAATAACCTCAATTCAATAAATTATCAAATTTGTCCTCTGGACCTTTCATTATTATACCAACCCTTTTCCCTCTCCTGATTAACAAAGTAAGTTTCTCCCTTTTTATTTTTATCATGGAATGATACTAAAACATTTATTTTCAATGGATAAGTTGTTACTATCTCTCTCTCTCTCTCTCTATATATATATATATATATATATGTCCACCAAAAATGGGATATTACATTACTTGCATTCTGAGGTTTAGTTACCAAAATATTTCAAACATATTTCTGCCACTAAATACATATGCACATCATTTTAGTGGCTTTATTATATTCTACTATATGGTTGTAGCAAAACTTACTTAAATAAGAATCTATTGTTGAAAACTTAAATTATTTTCAATGTTTCGATTATATAAAGTTAACCACAATGAACACCACTATATATTTATCAATTTATCTGATAATGTTTCCTGAGAAATTTCCTAGAAGAAAAACACATTTGAAAATTGTTATTCATACTGTCATGACTTGGCCCCACTCCTTTCTCTAGCCTGATTTCTGTCTCTGGCCTTTCCAACCCTAAAACATACCTGCCTTCTTTTGCTTCTCAAACAAAAACACTCCCTCCCATTTCATCAGCCCTGCCCATGCTCTTCTCTCTATCTAGAACACTTTCTACTGATCCCATCGTCTTTTGCTAGGTTACTCCCACTAATCTTTAAGAATCTTGATCAATGGACTTTCTCAAGAAAATCCTTTCTGATTTGGTTAAATGAGGTTCACCTAATAAATACTTATCAAGCTGTTTAAATTTTTCTTTCACAGCACTCATCAAACTGATAGTTTTATGTCTGTGTCTTTCCCACTAGACTGCAAATTCTTTGAGATTGGCAACTAGTCTGTCTTGCTCACTGTTATATCCTAGCAAAATTCCTGGAGTAGAGTTTAGTGTTTATAAAATTAATGACTTCTGGAAAGGTTATGTCAATTTATACCTTTGCAAATCCATTTCCCAATATCCTTAATTGCCCATAATCTGATAACCATTCCAGTTTCCAATCCTAATTTCCATTTCCCAAGAAACAATTATAGAAAGAACATTATTTTTAAGGTATCAATTTTTTTTTTCAGTACTGGGGATTGAACTCAGGGGCATTCTACCTCCAAGCTATACCCCCAGCCCTATTTTTGATTCTTTATTTTGAAACAGGGTCTCACTAAGTTGCAGAGTGCTTCACTAGGTAGCTGAGGCTGGCCACGAACCCGGATCCTCTGGTCTCAGCCTCCCGAATGCTGGGATTACAAGCGTGCGCCACCACGCCTGGCTTGGAAGCAAAAAATTTAAAGGTATATTTAAGATAGTGTTGTTTTGCCAGGTATATAATAAAATAGGTTTGAATTATGTAAACATTTATTAAAAGAGTCTTTCATATTAGTAAACCAAAAATCTAAAAAGTTTTTTCAACAAATATTTACCATAAGCTTATCATGTCTCAATGGAATAAAAAACATGAACAAGATTGACATAATTTCTCATTTTAAGAAGCTTAAATTAGTAAAGGTTTAATTAGATGTCACCAGAAAAATTAAATGTTTTTGTTCTGTTATACTATTGACATATAATTTGTTAGACTGAACTTTGGTCATTTGGGAGTCATTTTTGTGTCTTCCTTCTCTTTTCTTCTTTTATATGAACAGGATATTCTTCCTTGATGTAACTGTATTTGTCCTTTCAGTTCCAAACCTGGTTATAACTCCCTAATTTATATCCTTATTTATCTTTTCATTGGGATTAATGCAAACGTGTTTTATCTGAACCTATCTTATATATAGCTTTTTATTTCTAAAATAGTTCTGCTTATGCCATTTTCCTACTAAAAGTCCCCACTGTCTTCAAAAATCTAAACAGTTTAGCTTGGAATTCAAGACCCTTCATAATGCTGACTCTTCATTGACCACTATCTAAAAAGGTCATAACCAGGATTTTTAATCTCCAAGGTTAAGGGCTACATTTCAGAGTATTGTAAATTTACTCATTTAATAAATGCCACTTTGAGAGACATATTGCCATCTATAGGGAATAAATAACAATAATCCTAATAATATTTTCATATAGCTGTACAGATACACTGTGTTTTAATATTAAAATATTTATAACCATCACAGTAAATAGAATAAAAATTTTTAAATGTTGGATTAAAAAAGTTGACTTTCTAAAAGCTAAATTAAGATGTTGCTCTCTGCAAATTAAAAACAAATTGGCCTCCTACAAAAGAAAAAACAACACCCAACCAGAGATATTATAACAGACATCACAGAAGTTCAAAGGATCATAAGAGACTTCTGTCATTAATTGAATGCCAACAAGTTGAATAACTAAGGAAAAATGGATAAATTCCTAAAAACATAAACCCATCTCAACTGAATCATGAAGAAATAGAAAACCTGAACAGATCAACAACAAATGAAAGGCTGGATTAGGAAACAAGAAATTTCCAACAATGCAAAATCCAGGACATGATGGCTTCACTGATATGTTTTATTAAATACCTAATGAACTGACACCAATCCTTCTCAAATTCTTCCAAATACAAAGTAAAAGAAATACTTACAAACTAATTTCCCAAGGCCAGAATTTCCATGATACCAAAGTCAGAAAAGCAAACTATAAGAAAAAGAAACTTAGAGGCCAACTTCACTGGCCAATATGAATACAAAAATCCTCAACAAAATACTAGCAAGCTGAATTCAATAACTCATTAAAAGGATTGTACAACCACAATCAAGTGAGATTTCAAGATGAATTCAATAGTTCATTAAAAGGATTGTACAACCACAATCAAGTGAGAATGGAAGGCTTTTTTTTTCTCTAAGATCAAGAACAACACAAAGATGCTCATATTCAACACCTCTATTCAACGTAGTTTTTTTTGAGAGTCCTAGCCAAAGCAACTGCAAGAAACGAAATAAAGGGCATCTATATTAGAAAGAAAGAAGTAAAACTGTCATTGCTGACAATGTAACCTTATATATATTGGGAGAAAATCCTAAAGATTCCACCAAAAAAACTGTTAGCACTAATGAACAATTTTGGTAAATAAATAATACAAATCAGCATATAAAAAGCAGTAGTACTTCTATATACCAACAATAAATTATCTGAAAAAGAAAAATAATCCCACATCCAATAGCTTTGAAAAA
>PVLC010030080.1:0-19751 GCA_004027655.1 Graphiurus murinus | reverse complement strand
TTGCGGTACTGGGAATTGAACTCAGGGGCATTCTATCTCCGAGCTACACCCCCAGCCCTATTTTTTTATTCTTTATTTTGAAACCGAGTCTCACTAAGTTGCGGAGTGCCTCACTAGGTAGCTGAGGCTGGCCACGAACCCGGATCCTCCGGTCTCAGCCTCCCGAATGCTGGGATTACAAGCGTGCGCCACCACGCCCGGCTCCCCTTTTTTTTTTTAATGGTACTGCATTTATTTATTTATTTGTTTATTTATTTATGTATTTATTTTGGCCCTGGGGATTGAACACAGGGGCATTCTACCTCCATGGTACACCCCCAGCCCTATTTAGTTTTATTTTGAAACAGAGTCTTCCTAGGTTGATGAGAGTCTCACTACTTGCTGAGACTGCACTTGAACCCGCCATCCTCCTGTCTCAGCCTTCCAAGTAGTAGGATTGCAGATGCGGGTCACTACACCTGACTTTATTTTTGAAACAGGGTCTCATCACTAGGTTGATGATAGTCTCATTACTTGCTGAAGCTGGCCTCAAACCTGTGATCCTCCTGTCTCAGCCTCCCGAGTACTGGGATTACAGGCATGCACCCCACATCCAGCTTCCCTAGCCCTTTTTAAAATTTTATTTTGGGGCAGAGTCTTGCTAAGTAGCCTAGGTTGGCCTCAAACTTGTGATTCTTTTGCTTTAGCCTCCTTAGTTGCTGGAATTATAGGGGTGCACTAGCATACCTGACTTCCACGGTTTTTTGTTTGTTTTGTTTCTTCCATGTTTTGTGTGTGTGTGTGTGTGTGTGTGTGTGTGTGTGTGTGTGTGTTTGAATCTAGGGGTGCTCTACCACTGAACTATGCCCCTAACCCTTTATATTTATTATTTTGCGACAGGGTCTCACTAAATTGCCCAGGCTGGCCTCAAAGTTGCGATCCTCCTGTCACAGTCTCCCAAATACTGGGATGACAGGTGTGCACCACTGTGCCCAGCTTCCATGGGGTTTTGAAGCTTTGTTCAAGGAAGGGTGGCAAAGATAAACTTTAAAAAAAATATGTATGTGCCTTGGTCAAAAAAATGAATATTCCCAGTGACCTAGAAAGGCTCTGACCTAGGCCCATATGTAGTGAGCTTTAATGGTAGCAGTTGTGGAGGTTGAACGTGCTCTGCAGCGGAGGCCAGATTACCTGGCCTCCGGTTCTGTCTCACTCTTAACCAGCCATCAGCACCTCGTTTGTCTGGGCCTCGACAGCAAGTATCAGTCAGCTGGTCTCCTACATCCCTTCTAGCTCTCTAATTCTCTCTCTTTAATTTCAGTACCTGGGGTCCTGGGCCACAGAAAAGGTTAAAGGAAGAGTCATTGAAATCCTCTTTAGTTGGACAGTCTGGTTTCCAGAAGACATCAAGATCCGAGACGCCTATCAGATGCTGAAGAAGCAAGGTTTGACCGCCATTACTAATACTGTATTCCCTTTTGACAGTGGTATGTTTTTTTTTTGGGGGGGGGGTACTAGGTTTGGAACCCAGGGCCATTCTACCTCTGAGCTACACCCCCAGCCCTATTTTGTATTCTTTATTTTGAAACAGGGTATCACTCAGTTGTGGAGGACCTCACTTAATAGCCGAGGCTGGCTGTGAACCTGCAGCGATCCTCTTGTCTCGCCTCCCTAGTACTGGGATTACAAGCATGCACCACCATGCCCTGCTTGGTGGTTCTTTTTGTATGCCTTGTAATTTGTTGAAAGGCGAATATCTTGTATGGGACAGTAGAAACTGAGGGTATCATCTTTATCCCTGGAAGCCGGTGGACCTTTCCTTCTGGTGGGCTGTAGTGAAGCTGGATTTGAGATGCGCTTTTGCTTTAGTTACCTTTGCTAGGCCAGACTTCAGCTTCCTCTAGCTATAACTTGTGTTTAGGTTAGAGATGAATTTGCTGGCGTTGTTCTTGGTGTCTGCTCACCCCTCACCTTTGTATCTCCAGGAGGGTCTTTGTGCATGCTCTTTCCCTCCTAACAGTAGGCAGCTGTTCTTGTGGCTCAGTAGGGGGAAGGTGTGGGCGGGACAGTCTCTGGCTTAGGTGGGCACCTGTGTCCCTAGTTGTTGGTATGATCTGCCCCTGCCCCTGCCCCTGTCCCTGCCCCAGGGCACATGGTGGTTTTTCTTGCCTTTTCTTCTGTTGTAGAAGGCCCAGTGCTGGTAGGACTGCAGGGTTTCCACCCTCCCCCTGCAGTTTAAAGACTTCTGTTTTGTAGGATTTAGGTGGGGCTTTCAGCCTTCCTGCTCTGTGTGAGCCCCTGGGGGAGAGCTTACTTCCCTTGTTTTGTAGCCTCCAGAAGCTCTATATTCTTTTGGTAGCTCACACTGGCCTGTGAGCAATTTTTGAACAATTTTAGTTGAGTTATTCTTACTAGTGTTGCCTCCTGCTGCTCCTTGGAGGCACTGTCTTTTCTTAGACTTCAGGTTAATTGGTTGTTGCCTTCTGATCTCAGCTCTCTCATACATTTGAGAAAAGCTGTTAGCCAGGTATGGTGGTGCATGCCTATAATTCCAGGACTTGGGAGGCTGAGGTAGGAGGGTTACAGGTTCGAGGCCAGCCTCAGCAACTTAGGGAAACCTCTCACAACTTAGTGAGACCCTGTTTCAAAATATAAAGTAAAATAGGGCCAGGAATGTAGCTCAGAGGCTGAACACCCCAGGTTCAATCCCCAGTATGCCCCCCTCTCGCGCTGCATAAAAAGAAAAAATTGTTAAATTGCAAGTTGGCTAGTATTTAACTATTATTGTCAGGGAGTTAGTTGTTCTCAACTTCTTATGTTCAATCTGGAACCTGGGAGTCTGAATTCTTTTTATGTTGGGCTCTTTAAAAGAAGGAAGTGGATTCCTGATGGACTGTTTTCCCTGTCTCATGTACACACTTAGCCTTTTTAGGAGATTCAGAAATTGTGCAGTAATTTCTGGGCCCAGGGAGGTTATATCGTTGCATAAATAAATGGTCATTATTTGTGAAGCTTAAGGTACAGGCCTTAGAACTGGGCGTGCTCTGATGCCCCTGACTTTGTGGTGGTTCCTTGGATTCTCCTGTGAGATGATACAGGCTCCTGTGGATGACATTTTCCTAATGGGGGTATCAGGAATCAGGGGTATCTGGACTTTATACTGGATCTCACTGGAGTCATTAGTTCCTCTTATCTGTATCTTAACTTTGTGAAATGCATATTTTAGGGATCATAAAGCAAGACCCTAAGCTACCAATGGATAAAATCCTGCCTCCACCTTCTCCCTGGCCCAAGAGCTCCATCTTTGATGCTGATGAAGAGAAGTCAAAGGTAAGGAGCACCTCCCTGACCTTGGTGACTTACATGAAGTCTGATGGGTCCCCTTCTCTTGGGGACTTTCCGTGAAATGTCCTTTGATCTTTGAGCCAGGGTATGGGGAAATAGGATGGTGAGTTCCTTTCTCTGAGCAGCCTCTCAGGCATGAGATACTAAAGGTCGCCATGTGTTCGGCATGTGTTCGTGGATGGGCCACATGATAAAGGCCATGCCTTGTGCCATCTGTCTGCACAGGTGTTCCTGGGAGAGGAAGGTCTACAAAGCATGTCCCAAGGGGAACGCAGGGTGGGCTCAGGTCTGGCCCAGTATGCGTGTGCTGTTGGGGTGGGAGTGGGGAGGAAAGTGTCCAGTGTTGTGCAGATCATTTTTGGTGCCAGTAAGCCCAACCCCCATCATTGTCCTTCCATAGGTGGCCTCAGAATTGTTGGTCCTCAGACATCAGGGAGGGGAAGAGACGGTAGCCAAATCCTAGGATAAGCCAGGTGTGGTAGTGCACACCTGTAATCCCAGTATTTGGGGGGCTTGGACAGGAGGATCGCAGGTTCGAGGCCAGCCCATGGTAACTTAGTGAGACTCTGTTTTAAAATAAAAAATAGAGTTGAGGTATAACTCAGAAGCCAAATGCCCCTGGGTCTAATTCCCAGTACCAAAAAATAATCGTAGGCCAAGACTCAGGTATAACTCTGTAGTGGCTTTGCCAGGGGAGGATCTAGAGAAAGAGGGCCATATTACTTCTAAGAAAAGTAAAATCCTAGCTGGTTTGGTGGTGCATGACTGTAACCCCAATACTTGGGAGGCTAAGATGAGGCTCATAAGTTCATAAGCTGAGCAACATAGTGAGGCTTTCAGCAACCTCATGAGACCCTGTTCCCAAACAAAAAATAAAATGAACTGGGAATGTAGCTCAGAGGTACAATGCCCCTGGGCTCAATCTCCAGTACACCCTCCCACACCCCCACATACACCCCACCTTACCCCACCCCTTACACACACAAAAGAAAGTAGCATCCTGCATTACTTCAGTTCAGGTTCCCACCCTCTCTGCCACCTAGCCAGCTACAGTTGAGGGACTCCTGTGCACCAGGCATCTTGCTAGACCTTGGAGTAGAGCCAGCGTCTGTCTCATTGTGGAGCACACAGCTCCTGGCATCCTCAGCACTCCGACCTTGCGAGCCTGATAATTCGCTGTCACTGGGGCCGTCCTGTGCTCTGAGAGGGTGTTACAGCATTCCTAGCCTCTACCCGTAGATGCCAGTAGCACTTCCTCTCAGTGTGACAACCAGAAGTGTCCCCAGACCTTGCAGATGTCCCCTAGGGGATACAGTCCTCAGGTCCTTGAAAGCCATCAGTGTGTTGTGTTGGAATAGTCATTGCTGACATCATGCTGTCACTGACGACTTGGTGAGGTTATGCATATCAAACGGGCTGCTTTCAATGGTAATTCTTCTACTGCTGCGCTTTCTACTCTGGGCCAGAAGGGATTGCAGTTTCACCCCCTCTCTTCACTCTCTTCAGCTTCTGACCAGACTTCTGAAGAGCAGCCACCCTGAGGATCTTCAGGCAGCGAACCGACTGATCAAGAACTTGGTCAAGGAGGTGGGCATTTTTCCAATTGATTCTGTGTTACCCGCACTTGACAGGGCTGGTAGGCAGCATGTGTGCAGGTGTGAGGGTGTGGATGAGCAGTTGCTGGGAAAAGGAAGGTCCCTGGCCCTGAACTGGGGCGGCACTGTGAGTTCCCTGCAGGCCAGCAGGGTGGGACTCAAAGTGGTGTACAGACACCAACTTCTAGCGACAGGTCTTGGTACAGACAGTCTGGGTTTGAGAGTCTGTTTTTCCAGAAAGACTGAGGCTGGCGGCACAAAGGAGCAGGTCACCAGGCCCCACACCACGCAGTTGCCCCAGGAATTCTGGGCTTTGAGTATTTTCTTCACCTACCAAGCAAGCACCCCCACTCACTTAGTGCGCTAGGGTCTTCCCTGAGCTCCCAGCAGTGGGGGTCCCGCTCCCATCCCTCATTCAGGTTTCTGCTCTCTCACGTCCGTCCTCCTCTTCCTCCCCAAAGGAACAAGAAAAATCAGAGAAGGTGTCCAAGAGAGTGAGCGCGGTGGAGGAGGTGCGGAGCCATGTGAAGGTGCTGCAGGAGATGCTAAGTGTGTACCGCAGGCCAGGGCAGGCCCCGCCCGACCAGGAGGCCCTGCAGGTGACGTGGGCCCTCTGGAGACCGCAGCCCTTCGCTAGCGTGTGCATGATGTGTGTGTTGACCTGTGTATGTCCATGAAGCCGTCATCACAATCAAGACAGTAAATGTGGATCTCACATTTTTGTTATTTTAAGACAACAAAACATTTTTTGTTGGCCAAAGTTTCCTCCTGTCTCATCCCTCCCTTCCTATTCTCCTGCCCCTCACCCCCAAGCAGCCAGTGAATGATTTGCTTCCTGTTCTGGTTAGTTTCATGTATAAATGGAGTACATCTCCCTTAATTTTGTCTGCTTTCTCTCACTTGGCATTATTATTATTGTTATTATTATTATTATTAATAATATTAATAGTAGTAGTAGTATTAGTAGTGTTTTGAGATTTGTTCATGTTGTTGTAAGTATCAATAGTTTATTCTCATTTATTTATCTATCTTTGTGTGATACTGGGGTTTGAACCCAGGATGTTCCCCCTCTGAGCTACGCCCCATCCCTATTTTACTTTTTTATTTTGAAACAGAGTCTCACTAAGTTGTTGAGACTATCCTTGAACTGTAATCCTCTTGTCTGAGCCTCCCAAGTACTGGGACTGCAGGCATGTGCCACCATACCCTGCTAATAGTTTATTCTCTTTTAATACTGTGAAGTAGTTTGTCACATGGATGTAGCTGGTGCTTTTGTTGTCCTGTTGAGGAAACCACCACTTGGCATCAGGTGGTGGCTGTGGCAGGGGAACACTGACACACTGACTTGGCCATTCTCCATGTCTCTTGAGTTATGCTCTCTGCCTCCCCCTGCAGGTCTCCCTCTGCCTTCTCTCTGCATTTCAGCTTTCTGCTTATCCGCATAGGAAAGAAGGCCTTTACATAGCTCATTTGTTGGCCTGTTCTTTCATGTCACAAGATTAGCAGAAACAACTAGTGTCTCTCCACATTCCAAATCCCTGACAGAATAATCAATTTGACCAGCTTGGTTCATGTTTCTGTTCCCTGGTTCACTTGGCTGTGACCGGAATTAGATCCAGGGCGGGGTGGGGAGCTGGGGAAAGGGGGAGGTGGGTTGAGAGGACAGGACTCTGAAGGCTTGCTGGGCTTGTGCCAGGAAGACACTGCAAAGCCCATCTCCACCCAGGGTGAGGAAGGTCAGCATGTGTTGGAGTTTTCAACAGCACAACCATTCCCCATACAGCAGAGAGTCAAGAGTGAGGCAGCAGTCAGTGGGGCCTGGCGTGCTAGTTCCCAGAGCGCTCTCAGGAAGGAGATCTTACTTGTGCAGAGCCATAGGCCCTGCTCTGCAGTGTGAGCAGGGAAAGCTGTCCAGAGCTCTCTCCCCAGGATGAGGAAAATGGGACTTCCAGATGTGATTTGAGGAGAAGGAGGTCAGCTGTGGGCACTGAGGCATCAGACAATAGCTGGGTTGGGAAGTTTGGGTGTTCGTGGCAAAGCAGGGGAAACCGCCCAATGTTCAAGTTGTTCCAGCCCAGGGCTAGGGAGAGAGCATGAGGAAGAAAAGACACTGTACATCTGGTGATGGAGTATTCTCCTGAGTCTTTTGTCACCTTTTTAAACTTTTACTAAAAAAAAAAAAAAATCATACACTTCTGTCTTGAACTTTTTTTCTTTTTTTTGCAATCTTGGGGATTGAACCAACTTAGTGGTGTTCTACCTCTGAGTTACACATCCAGTCCTTTTTAAATTTTGAAACAGAGTCTTGCTGAGTTGTTGAGACTGGCCTCAAACCTTCGATCCTCCTGTCTCAGCCTCTCACATACTGGAATAACAGGCATGCACACTGCGCCCGGCTTAGCTCAAACTTTCTAAAACTAATAACCGTATTACTTCAGACCTGCAGTCATGAATCTGGGAGTGAGGAACCTCCTGCAGCCCCAGATTCTGCCTCACACTTGAGTCGAGGTGTGTAGGGCCGAGCGTGTCTGAACCAGGCTCTGTTTTCCAGGTCGTGTATGAAAGGTGTGAGAAACTGCGGCCCACACTGTTCCGTCTGGCGAGTGATACCACGGATGACGACGACGCACTGGGTAATGCAGTTCTGTTCCCCTGGGCGTAGCAAACCCCCATTCCAACACATGTGGTCCTTCCCGCCATCCCACTGGGCTGCCAGAAACAAGCAGAACGGGCTTTGGTTCTTTGGTGATTGGGCTGGAAAGGGTATGGCCCAAGTTGATTTAGAAATGACTTCCAAAGGAATATAGCCTTGAGCAAGAAGTCAGCAGCAGATCCAAAATCCTTGACAGGGGTGGACATTTATCCTGGGGATTAGGTGTATGACCAATCCCACAGACGTCTAAGAAACAGCATTGTCCTTCCTTCCTTCCTTCCCTCCCTCTTTTTTAAAGAGAAATAGGTCCCCTGTCTTGTAATGTTCTTTGGGTTTTTTTTGTTTTTTGTTTTTTGTTTTTTTGCGGTACTGGGGATTGAACTCAGGGGCATTCTCCCTCGAGCTACACCCCCAGTCCTATTTTTTATTCTTTATTTTGAAACAGGGTCTCACTAAGTTGCGGAGTGCCTCACTAGGTAGCTGAGGCTGGCCTCGCACCCGGATCCTCCGGTCTCAGCCTCCCAAATTCTGGGATTATAAGCATGGGCCACCACGCCCGGCTTTGTAATGCTCTTTGGATCTCAGTTTTGTTAATTGCTTCCTTCTCCTTAGGATGATGCATAATGTTATCTGTTTCTGATATGTTTTATAATTGCCAATTAGATCAGGGGCTTGATCAGATTCAGGTTCAGTTGAGGGAGCAAAAGTACATCATAGATGGGGTTCAGAAGGCCCACGGTATCAGGCTGTCCACTTTTTGTGATGTAATTGTTATCTGATCCATTATTTTCTCAATGATTACAATGACATCAAAGGTAGTCAAATCTAAGCTTGCCAACAACTTGCATGTGCCAAATAAAAACACCTGCTGCTGAACTCAGCATGCAGTTGGGCTTCCCGAGAAGGCATCTCCCAACACCTTGGCCTGTGGTGTTACCATCACCTTGGCCCTGTTGCTATTGTGTCTCTTCTAGGAGAGATTCTCTTGCAGATAAACCTGACCATGGGGTGCTTCAGCAGTTTTGTAGTCCAGGTGGTATTTTATACTTAATCATGTTTCAGTTTGGTTGCTGTGTTTTTGTTGGAAATACTGGATCTATACTTAATTTTATAAAATTTATAAGTTAAAAAAACTGATGCATGTACCAATTTGTTCTTGAAATTCTTAAGAGCTTTCCAATAACTGAACCAAGTACTAAGATGTTCTTTTTTTTTTTTATGGTACTAGGGGTGACCAGGGGCATTCCACCTCTGAGCTATACCCCTCCCTATCTTTTTTTTTTTTTCTTTGAAACAGTCTCGTTAGGTGATGAGAGTCTCACTACTTGCTGAGGCTGTCCTCAAATCTGTAACTCTCCAGCCTCAACCTCCCAAGTACTGGGATTACAAGCATGTGCCACCACACTGGGCTAGAAATTCTTTTAATATTTACATCCACATTGACAAAAGAGCTTCAGGTTTTCATTTTTAGATTAACTAAAGTTGAAAGTTTTAGTTTCCCATTGAAAGAGCCGTATTTTGAGTGCTTGCTGCTGGCCCCCATGGTGGACAGTGCAGACACGGTGAACATTTATTTCTTCCTACAGTGGGAACTGAAGAGTATTAGGGCTCAGGGCTTGAGTGATGAGGTCTGACAGGAGCCTGATCACATGGTCTGGGGACAGGAGGCCTGGATATGCTAAACCTAGAGCCACACAAACACTTTGTGGACAGCTTAGAAAGGACTGAGAATGTTACTCGCTAAAACAGGGTGTTTGATTTTTCTCTCATTTTTCAGCGGAGATTCTTCAGGCAAACGACCTTCTCACCCAGGGAGTTCTGCTGTACAAACAGGTGATGGAGGGCCGTGTCAACTTTGGGAATACAGCGCCCAGCTCATTTGGAGACATACCTGTCTCTAGAGGTAAGTACCATATTTTACCTTCTGCTTTGCAGCAGCCTGCAAATCTCAAAAAGGAAATGGACCCTAAGAGTATTGTGGTTTATGGTGGAGAAATGAGAAAATTTGCCTCTGTTTCTCTACTGTGAGAATGAGTTTCACACGGCCAGTCTCTACCATAGGAGCTCCCAGGAACCAGCTGCCAAGCCAGGTTTCAGCTATGGCTACATGGGGAAGCAGATGGCTGTGTTGTGCCCGAGTTTGAATCCTTCCCATGAGTGCTCACAGGAGCTGGAGACCAAAAAAAAAAATTGTCTTTTTCGGTGACTCCTAGGGCCAAGCTAGCTGTATTAGAATCCCCCGAAACACTGGTTAAAATGCAGATGCTCAGACCTTCCAAATTAAGACTGCTTGGAGTTAGTCCAGGGTATCTGTGTTTATCAAGCACTGCAGGTGATACTGATCAACTGTGATCAGAAACCTCCAAAGGCCTCTGAGCTGGAGAAGCCCAAGTCACTACTGCCCAAGCTGATGGCACCTTTGGAGGAAGATAGCATCTCTTGGAGGATGGGGGCAGTCCTGTGGCTGCCTCACGGACCAGATGCCAGCTCAGGCTGTGTCGGGACACTCAGCTGAGGTGGTCAGGGGCTCTGTCTTCTGATTGGGTGGAGACCTGAGGGGTGCTGGTAGGATGAAAGTGGAGATGGTATGTGTGGGAAAGGTGCTAGGGATCAAACCCAGGGCCTCAGGCAGGCTAGGAAAATGCTCTACCATTTAGCTACCTCCCAACCCCTGGTTTAAGTTGAGACTTTGCTCTCATGTCTGACTCTTCTCCTAACCCTGTCTGTTTTTTAGTCTTTCAGAATCCAACAGGCTGCATGAAGAACTGCCCCCTGATTGACCTGGAAATGGACGGTGGATCTGAGCAGGCTGGGCCTGTGGCACCGTCCTTGCTTCATCAGGACCTGGCAGCCTTAGGTGAGAGTGGATATTCCTGGGGAGCAGGACAGATTGGTCCTGAGTAGGGAGAGAGTAAGTGGGTTTCCCTCAGGGAAGAGAGACCTGCTTTTGAGGGACACAGGTGTATCAGGCAGCTGTATATTAGTCTTAGTTTTGCCATTGATGGGTTGAATAATCTTGGATAAGTTGCTTATTTTCCTAGGCTTTCTAAATTTCCTGGAAAGGGTGGGTGTGCCACCAGTCTTCATCTCATATCAGGTGGAGTTACTGTTGTGCATCTCTGTTTCTCTCTTACAGGGATCAGTGACGTCCCTGTTATGAACAAGGTAAGGAAGAGGAGGGGAGGATCTCTCAAACCTACATTCCTGAGGCAGCACCTCTGGAGGCGAGGGGGATTATATGGAGGTCCAGAGTTTGTCCCCTTCCATTCTGTCTGGCTCAGCCCCCCAGAGGGTGACATCGTTTCCCTATTCTTACCCCTATCCTGTCTTCTGATGTACAGGCTACTACTTCCTGAAGATCTGCTCAGGGCTCCTATATTCTCCTACCCTTTCTTTTTCTTGCTGCCTCAGGACTCGTACCAAGCGTGGGCTGCAGCAACTTGGATGGGGTTGGGAGAGCTGGGCTGCGGTGCCCCCGTGGCTGATGGTCATTCAGCGCCTAGCCTTATCTTAGCCATTCCTTGTTTGACAGGCTGCTGGTCAGAATTGCTGTAATGAAAAGAATCCTGCCATCAGTGCACTGCCAGGTGGTGGAGTGCAGAGCCCTTCTGCAGACAGGAACTTGTTGGGTCTCCTCTCCCCACAGCCATCTCCGGCTCTGTGAGTCTTCTGGGCAAGGGAAACAGAGCCTGACTTGGGGGGGGGGGCGTGTGGGCGTTAGGGCGTTGCCAGCTGAGACAGCCACAGGCCCCTCCCCCTGGAGGGGCGGCATCCTGTTGAAAGTGCAGGGTGCTGCTTCCCCTCTCACCCGTTGCTCTCTGTCCTAAGTCATAGCAAAATGCATGCTTCACCCAGGACATCAGAAAGCTTTTTTTTTAAGGGAGTAGCAGAAAGTAGATGATGGTGATGATTTCTATGTTTTTTTAATTTTCCTCAATTGCCATGTAATTTGACATTAAGCAGAACTTGGTCAATAGAGAAATACACGACAAGTTTAAAATACTACTGCCTAAAAACAGTGCTGAACGTTCTTTCTTTGCCTTTTTCTATACATATAGTGATCCGTTAGATGGCTTATTTTTACACAAATGGGATCATAACATACAAACCATAAAACAGCTTTTTTCATATCACATTATATTTCTCACATGTCCTTAAAGTTTATGTATATTTGCTCTTTCTTTTTTTTTTAAATTGGTGCATTGTAATCATACATTTTTGTTAGGTACAAGCTGATAAAGGCATACATGCACAGATTTCTCATTTAACCCTTCCCCAATTCCCACCCCACTCCCTCCTCCTCAAGTTGAGTTTAGTGATGGACTTTGATATGTTCGTGGAAGTACATCATGTGCATTAAGGTGTCCCACCTCCCCCTATCACCTTCCATTAAGTCAAATTCTTTGCTCACCTAAGGTTTCTCCTTCATCTGGAGTCCCTTTTATGTCCCATTTTTTCCCTAGCTTCCACATATTAGGGAGAGCATACGATTTTTTACTTTTTGTGACTGACTAATCTCACTTAACATAATGTTTTCCAGTTCTATCCATTTCCCTGCAAATAACGTGATTTTGTTCTTCTTTATGGCTGAGTAAAATTCCGTTGTGTACATATCCCATAGTTTTGTAATCCATTCATCTGTTGATGGACATCTTGGCTGGTTCCATAGTTTGGCAATTGTGAATTGTGCAGCTATAAACATAGATACACATGCGTCAGTCTGATAGTTTGATTTCCATTCTTTTGGGTAGATACCAGAAGTGGTATTGCTGGATCATATGGTAGGTTCATTCCCATTCGTCTGAGGATCCTCCATATTGTTTTCCAAAGTGGTTGCACTAATTTGCAATCCCACCAACAATGTATTAGGGTTACCACTTCTCCACACCCTCGCCAGCATTTGTTTGTGTTCTTGATGATTGCCATTCTGATTGGAGTTAGGTGAAATCTCAAGGTAGTTTTTATTTGCATCTCTGATTGCTAATGATGTTGAACATTTCCTCATACATTTATTGGCCATTTGTATTTCTTGTTTTGTGAAGTATCTGTTTAGATCCTTTTCCCATTTTTGATTGGGTTATTTGTTTTCTTAGTTGTAAGTTTCTTGAGTTCTCTGTATATCCTAGATATTTGTCCTCTATCAGAAGAGTTTGTTCTTTTTTTTTTTTTTTTTTCAGTACTGGGAATTGAACTCAGGGGCATTCTACCTCCGAGCTATACCCCCAGCCCTATTTTTTATTCTTTATTTTGAAACAGAGTCTCACTAAGTTGCGGAGGGCCTCACTAGGTAGCTGAGGCTGGCCTTGAACCTGGATCCTCCAGTCTCAGCCTCCCGAATGCTGGGATTACAAGCATGCGCCACCACGCCCAGCTTGCTCTTTCTTTTTAATAGCTACATTATAAATCGTGGCTATATTTAATCATTTCCTTCTTGTAGATGTTGTGTATGTGTATTTTTTCCTTTCTCCTTGTGTTCTTCAGAAAGCCTAATCAGATTCCTGGAATTCTCTATAGTTTTTGCTAGTCTTTGAGATATCTCTATATATACATATGTACACGTGTGTGTGTGTGTGTGTGTATAAAACATATATTTAACATTTGACATAATTCTTCTGATGTTTTTTATTTCTTTGTAGAAATTATGTTCCACAGAAAAGTATCCCCAAGGAAGTGCCACCAGGCACGAAGTCCTCTCCAGGGTGGTCCTGGGAGGCCGGCCCGTTGGCTCCTTCCTCGGCTTCACAGAACACACCTCTGGCTCAGGTGTTTGTCCCTTTGGAGTCTGTGAAACCCAGTAAGTACATTTCTACTCCTTTTTAGCTTTTCTCCTTTAGAGTTCTGGCTTTGTTTACTCCAGATTCTTAGTCTTCTTTGTCTTAGGATTGCCACTGAAGGGTATCAGCAGGGAGAATTTAATGAGGTGGCTCAATTCTACTTAGGGACACGATGTTTATTCATTTCAAATTCAAGAAGGATTGTGTATGGCTGAAAGTGATGGAGAAATAGTAGAATTTGAAGGAAAGGAAGAATCTGGCTAATGATCCTCCTGCTCTAAGGATCTTCATTACATTTAAAAAAAAAAAAAAAGTGGATATTATCCTCTGTTACAGAGGAAAGGGGTCAGAAGTATAGTTCAGAGGTAGAATGTCCTTGGGTTCAATCCTCAGTATAAAGAAAGGAAATCTAATAATCACTGTATCACTGTTTTTAGCAGTAAACAAATAGAAAAAAAAATATTCTTCAAAAAGAAACGGAGCAAGTGGCACATGCCACTACTACTACTGAGGAGGCTTGAATCAGGAGGCTCACAAATTCAAGGGCAGCCTTGGCAACTTAGTGAGACCTAGTCTCAAAATAAAAAAAAATAAAAATCAGGCATGCTGGCACATGCCTGTAATCCCAGACAGGAGGATCACAGGTTTGCAGTCAGCTTCAACAACTTACTGGGTCAATTTAACCCTCTGCAACTTAGTGAGAACCTGTTTCAAAAAATAAAATAGGGCTGGAGGTGTAATTCAGAGGTAGAATACCTCTGGGTTCAATCCCAAACACTACAAAAAAAAAAAACGGATATTTTTAAATTTCATTCTTGCGGGCGTGGTGGCGCACGATTGTAATCCCAATCCAAAGGCTGAGACTGGAGGATCCGGGTTTGCGGCCAGCCTCAGCTGCTTAGTGAGGCACTCCGCAACTTAGTGAGACCCTGTTTCAAAAATAAAGAATAAAAAATAGGGCTGGGGCTGTAGCTCAGAGGTACAATGCCCCCAGGTTCCATCCCCAATACTGCAAAAAAATAAATAAGTAAAATAAAATAAATAAATAAATTTCATTCTTTATGGTATTCTGTGTTTTGAGGGAGATATATTATAAAAGAATATTATTATAATATAGATTATAATATATCATAATGTTAATAATAATTGTTATTAATATTAATGTTATAATATATTATAAAATTGTAATATCATAATATAATATTAATATGATAATATTATAATATTATTATTATGATATTATTATAATATATCTCCCTCAAAAAAAAAACATTGTCTTTAAAAAGCTGGTAATGTGCTTAGGCAGGTTCAGTGGTGGGAAAGGTCATTTTGGAGGGGCATAGGAGTCCAGTGAGGACACGAGGGCTTGGATTGTGGTGGTGCAGAAAGTTTAAGTCCAAGAGATAGAGAAGTAATAGCATCAGTGGTAACGTGCATCTCTTACAAGCCTGGCTGTCACGGGAGTTTTATCAGAGCACTAATCCTCTGGTTGGGTCCCTCTCTACTAGGCAGCCTGCCTCCTATTATCGTGTATGACCGAAATGGATTCAGAATTCTGCTCCACTTCTCCCAGACGGGGGCCCCTGGGCACCCAGAGGTGCAGGTGTTACTACTGACCATGATGAGCACCGCCACCCAGCCTGTCTGGGACATCATGTTTCAAGTGGCTGTGCCAAAGGTGAGTCGCCTGCTGCTGGTCTGCTCCTTTGACTTTTCCAGTAATGGCTGTCATTTGTGAGCACCAGGTCCTTTGCTGAGACCTTATCAGTTAGATAGAAGAGACAGAATCTTCACTCTGATAGATAGAATGGGAATTTTATTGACTCACTTAACTGGGGATTCCTGAATATCTTACTTAATGTGTAGTTTTTCCAGGTAAGTTTTTAAATTATTGACTCTGCTTTCCTCTTTGGGAATATTGGGACTATTCTGTTTTGGGTTTTGTTGTTGTGTTTTGTGGGATAGAGGATGGAACCCAAGGGCATTCTTCCTCTGAGCTACACCCCCAGCCTTATTTTATTTTTTATATGGAACAAGGTCTCACTACATTGCTAAAGGCCACAATAAATTGCCCAGGCTGGCCTCCAACCTGCAATCCTCCTTTCTTAGCCTTCTAAGTACTGGAATTACAGGTATATGTGTGCCACCATGCTCAGCATTTTTTTTTTTTTTCTTTCAGTATTGGGCTCAAACCGAGGGGAACTCTACTACTGAACTACATCCCTGGCTCTTTTTATTTTTTATTTTGAGACAGAGCTGGCCTCAGACTTGCAATCTTCCAGCCTCAGCCTCCCAAGTAGTTGGGATTACAGGCATGCACCACTGCTCCAGGCTCTTTGGGTTTGTTTGGACAGTCTTGCCATAAAGCAAGAAAATGACTACCAGCAGTGCCAGAGTTTATGTGGTCCTCTACCCTTCTTATCACTGAAACTCAAAGCCAGGCATGGTGACGTGCACCTCTAGTACATGCCCCTTGGGAAGGTGAAGCAGGAGGATCTCTTGAGCTCAGGGAGTTGTCAACATAGCAAGACCCTGTCTCAAAAAACAACAACACTCATACTGGCATGAGGCATGCATTTGACTTGACTACCCAAGAAAGGGCTCTCTAATTGGCTTTCTTGATTATGTTATTTGCACACTTTGGACAAATGATTTGTGTCCAGGGATATGAGGTACCTGGCCAAGTTGGGATAATATGTCCACCCCTTTTCCCCTTTTCAAGAGGAATAGAGCCCCACACTCCAGTTCTAGGGGAAGGGTCATATCCTGAAAGGAAAAGATTCAAGACACAAATAAAGACATGCATTCTCTAGTCCTCATGGTAGTCTTGTGAAGTGTGTACTATTATTAACTCTTTTTATAAAACCAACGAAAGGCTGTCAGACATTTTTCAAGTTTATCCTCAGCCAGGTGTGGTGGCGCATGCTTCTAATCCTAGTACTTGGGAGACTAAGACAGAAGAATCGCAGGTTCCCAGCCAGCCTCAGTAACTTAGGCACTCAGCAACTTAGATCCTGTTTCAAAATAAAAGAATAAAGCCAGGTGTGGTGGTACTTGCCTGTAATCCCAGTACATGAAAGGCTAAGACAGGAGGATTGCAGGTTCGAGGACAGCCTCAGCAAGTAGTGAGACTCTCATCAACCTAGCAACACCCTGTTTCTAAATACGAAATAAAATCAGGCTAGGGTTATAGCCCAGAGGAGGTAGAAAGCCTCTGGATCCCACCCCTAGTACCACATATCCAAAAAAATAAATAAAATAAAAGGATAAAATAGGGCTGGTGGTATAGCTCAGAGGTAGAATGCCCACGGGTTCAATCCCCAGTACCAAAAAATAAATAAAACCAACCCAAGGCTCAGGAATGAAGTATTTTGCCCAAGGTCACAGAGCTAGTAAGAGGCAGAGTGAGAACTCAACTCAAGACGTGGCGAGCTCTATCTGCTGCTTGTCAGACGCCAGCCAGCAACCACACACTTTCAGGTTTATTCCCCGGTGGAAGGAAGGGCCTCAGATCCCTTCTTCAGTTATA
This sequence comes from Graphiurus murinus, assembly GCA_004027655.1. Classification (NCBI taxonomy): domain Eukaryota; kingdom Metazoa; phylum Chordata; class Mammalia; order Rodentia; family Gliridae; genus Graphiurus; species Graphiurus murinus. The sequence continues at coordinate 2,876 of PVLC010030080.1, read as the reverse complement.
GGGAAGCATCTGCAGGGGCTCGCATAGGTGCCTTCAGACACTGTGTCTCCTGGGAAGCCCTTTTCTCGGAGGGTGGTGTGGAGGTCAGGCTCTCATTCCTCTGATCGCCCTCTCTGAGCTGTATCTTGTTAGGGATGAGTTATGTTGGTTTCCCCCCGACAGTCAATGAGAGTGAAGCTGCAGCCGGCATCCAGCTCCAAGCTTCCTGCGTTCAGTCCTTTGATGCCTCCAGCTGTGATATCCCAGATGCTGCTGCTCGACAATCCACACAAAGTACGTTCTCATGTCTTTGGTAGGAAAATGGGGCCTCCGAACTGGAGGGAGGTAGCTTGGTGCGTGGAGAGGGGGCTACTCGGGCATTGCTTTAGTCTCTGGGTGGGGTTGGGGTGGGGTGGAGGATCCCACTAGAGTCTGATTTTCCTTGAGGCTAATTAAAGAAGATCTGTGCTGAATTGTCATGGCTTGGAACCAAGCAAGGGTCTCTGTTACCGTGGATTCCTCTGATAGGGTGAAGCCTGTCTTTCCCGGCAGGTCTCTCTGAGTTGCAGTCCACCGCAGGACTGCACCAGTGTGGAGGCCTCCGGGAAAGCGTGCCTGGCCCCGTGTTTGCAGCCCGTGGGAGCTAGGCCAGCTTATCCGTGGGTGAAGTGGTTTAAGCCCTCACTTGGGGGATTAACATTAGGCTTTCACTCTGGCCTGGCCTCTGTGTTGCTCCCTCTAATTTCACATCTTTTCTCTCATCTCCCAGGAACCTATCCGGTTACGGTATAAGCTGACCTTCAACCAGGGTGGACAGCCTTTCAGCGAAGTAGGAGAAGTGAAGGACTTTCCAGACCTGGCTGTCTTGGGGACAGCCTAGCTTCCCATGAGTCGAGCCTAGGCCGGCGTTCCTCTTGCTGTCTAGTCGGAGCTAGTCCCGGTGATTTTGTGCAGAGTGCCAAGAGTTCTGTCCTGCCACCAGGCTCTGAATGTCAGCCTCTGACTTTTCTGCAGAGACTGTGTGTGTTGTCGGGGTGGGGGGAGGCGGGCGGGTCGGGTTGGGTGTGGGAGATGCGGGGCATTTCTGGTAACTGTCTCTGCTTCCATCATACCTGTTTCTGCATGTTGGTGGACACTGCTGTCCCTGCCTCAGGTTGGAGGTTTTATAAGCCAAAGTTTCTTTTCATGTATTGTTATCTTCTCATTCATCCACTCTGTGCCTTGTCAGCCTTTGAAAGTCTTGGTTGCTCCCAGGCTGCTGTTCTCAGGGACCTTAGAAGGGACCTGGTTGGTCTTGGGGTAGAGAGTGTCTTCCAGGGCACTCTCTTTCACGAAAGACCTTGTCTCCGTTTTACTCAAGAATGTGCTTGCTCGTGGTGGGAACCATCTTCTGAATGGAACGCTCGTTGCACTGTTCCCAGGCGAGGGGCTGCCGAGAGCCCGGAAGACCACACTCGGGGCCAACCACGTCCTTCACCACTGTGCCTTAGAATCCTTAGACGGCCCCTCAGGCAGAGGGGAAAGCAGATCCCAGGCCTCGCTCAGGCCTTAGGTCCCATGGATTGGGCAGCCTGTCTGGGCCCTTACTCAGGACCCTTGTCTCCATCCTCATCCTTTCTCCACAAGCATCTCCGCAGAGCTCTTTGATCGTGACACCATGTTAGTCAGTACAAGTCATAGCTAGCTGGCCACCCCGGGCTGTGGACTTCACAATCCAAGATGGGGAAATGTGATGCAGAAAGATATGAAACAAGCTTAGCAATGATTTCAGTGGTACCTAAATATAGAAAGTCATTGAATAAATACCTTGTAGCAAATTCGCCTGGTGGAGTGTTGAGTAAGTAGGAGATGCAGAGCCAGTTGCACTCAGAGAAGATAGGCCTGAAGGGAACTCTGTTGAGAAGTAAGGAAAACGTCATGAAGGATGTAGAACCCTAACTGCTCAGTGAAGAGCAAAGCCCTGGAGAGGAGAGCTGGGTAGTCATTGCATTTATAGTCCATAGGAGAAATTGACACTTATGATCTATTAACACTTAATGAACACCTACTGTGACGTGCATGTTTAACAAGTCCTGTTTGGCTGGACTAGGAGAAAGAACCTGAGATGGACTGATGAAGGCTTTCAAGTCCAAGCAGTAGGCTCTCTGGGTGGGATTCTACCTCAAACTGCAAGGCTGTTTGGATCTCTTAAATTATGAGATCTGGTACTCTTAAGAGCCTCATCTTTTGTGCATATAGTTTAAAGTCTACCAACATGAGTTGGTGGGAATGGAGCTGAAAAGATCATAAATATATGCTAATTTTTAAGCAAATGTGAAAACTCATAAAACATAAATAATGGGGATGATTTCTTCATTTGACATAATTCATGTAAAACAAAAAAAATTTTTTAGCACTGGGCTGATGTCAACTTCGCCTTCTAACCACCAAATTCAGTGACCATTTAAGCCTCTTTTATCATTTTGGGTAGGGGGGATACTAGGGATTAAACCTAGGGTCCTTCTACTTCTGAGCCATGCCCCCAACCATTTTTTTTTTATTTTGAAACAGAATCACACTAAGTTGCTGAGGCTGGCCTCTGACTTGAAATTCTCATGTCTTGGCTTCCCAAGCACTAGGATTACAGGTATGCATCACTATGCCCACTCCCTTATCCTTTTATATACTCAACCAGAACCAGCCATCCTGAACCAGGCACTTGTAAGCATTGCAAATAGAGCTGTGATGAAGTCGCTCATTTCACAGATCTTTTGGTCCTATGTTTGTGTGCATGTGTGTGTGTGCGTGTGTGTGCGTGTATGTTAGTGTGAATTGAACCCAGAGGCATTTTATCTCAATTCACACCCCCCAGCCTGTTTTTAGATTTTTTTTTTTTTTTTTTTTTTTTTTTTTTTTTT
>PVLC010030079.1:0-19742 GCA_004027655.1 Graphiurus murinus | reverse complement strand
AGTACCGCAAAAAAAAAAAAAAAAAAAAAAAAATTATGAATTTTAATGTCTCTTTTTTTCTTTTTTTATTTTTTTGTGTGTGGTACTGGGGATTGAATCCAGGGGCTTTCTACCTCTGAGCTACATCCACAGTTCTATTTTTTATTTTATTTTTTAAATTGGTGCACTGTAATCATACATCTTTGTTAGGTATAAGCTGAAAAAGGCATACATGCACACATTTCTCATTTAACCCTTCCCCAATTCCTGTCCCACTCCCTCTACCTCCTTTCTTCTCAGGTTCAGTTTAGTGATTGACTTTGATATGTTCATGAAAGTACATCATGTGCATTAGGGTGTCCCCCCTCCCTCCATCACCTTCTGTTAAGTCAAAATCGTTGCTCATTTAGGGTTTCTCCTTCTTCATCTGGAATCCCTCTTATGTCCCTTTTTCTCCCTAGCTTCCACATATTAGGGAGCTCATATGACTTTTTACTTTTTGTGACTGACTAATCTCACTTAACATAATGTTTTCCAGTTGCCTCCATTTCTCTGCAAATGACATGATTTTGTTCTTCTTTATGGCTGAGTAAAATTCCATTGTGTACATATCCCATGGTTTTGTAATCCATTCATCTGTCGATGGACATCTTGGCTGGTTCCATAGTTTGGCAATTGTGAATTGTGCAGCTATAAACATAGATACACATGCGTAGGTCTGATAGTTTGGTTTCCATTCTTTTGGGTAGATACCCAGAAGTGGTATTGCTGGGTCATATGGTAGGTTCATTCCCATTCGTCTGAGGGTCCTCCATACCATTTTCCAAAGTGGTTGCAGTAATCTGTGATCCTACCAACAGTGAATTAGGGTTGCCACTTCTCCACACCCTCACCAGCATTTGTGGTTGTTTGTGTTCTTGATGATTGCCATTCGATTGGAGTTAGGTGAAATCTCAAGGTAGTTTTGATTTGCATCTCTCTGATTGCTAATGATGTTGAACATCTCCTCATATATTTTTTATTCTTTATTTTGAAACAGGGTGACACTAAGTTGCAGAGGGCCTTACTACATAGCTGAGACTGGCAGTGAACACACAATCCTCCTGTCTCAGCTTCCCAAGTACTGGGATTAAAAGTGTGCTCCACCACACTCAGCTTTATGTCTTTTTGTAATATAACAAAATTACTTTCTTAAAATGGTACAACTGTTCATGGCCCTGAGGATGCTTATGTACTTGTCAATGAGACAGCCTCAAGATAGTATCATTGACAAATTACTGCATTTATTTCCCAGACCATGTAAGACAATCTTTTATAGTTAGGAAAATATGTAAAAGTATTGACAGATAGTGATCATTTTTATTCATCATTACATTTAAAAGAAAGTAGCAAGATATGGGGCCATACAGTTATTTCTGGAGCAGAATAACAATTTTAGGAACTCATTGCTAGAACACAAATGCATATGGACAATTACAAGTACATTGTATATTCCCAGTGAATTTAAGTCACAAATTCACAATGGGTAAAATTCATTTCCATAGCAAATGAATTACTTATTTCTTCTAATTTCCTTTAAAAAACAGTTGAGGACCTGGGAGGTATATTTCAATGGTAGAATCTGGCCTAGCATATGCAAAATAACTTTTCTTACCTTTAAAAAATCTTATTTAAAAACATTAAATGTGCTTTCTAATTCTTTTGTCTTTTAATTTAATACATATATAAATAAGTTATTGGAATTTCCCAGACACAACATGTAATAAAATTAAATAAAGCAAAATAATAATAGTTCCTTCTTTATTCTTCAATTATCTAAATAAGTTTAGAATAAATAAAGTTAGGGAACCTGACTTTTTTTTTGTCACCCTAAAGAATTAACTAGTTATTTAAATTCCCCAAAATGTGTTTTTTCATTGCTTAGCCCCAAGAAAGAGCTTTCAAATAAATAATAGAATAATTAAGTTGATAAATTTCAAGGGCTATATTAGAACCAAATAATCACACTTAAATATGTACATAAAGATTAGTTCTTGTCATAGTCTCCCACATTTCTCTCTCTCTTTGTCAAGAGAGAGAGAGAGAGAGAGAGAGAGAGAGAGAGAGAGAGAATATATTAGTTATTCTATGCATTTGGAAGTATTTTTGCTGACAAGTTAAAAGTTTATCAAGACTATTTTTCTGTTTACTTTGTTGAGGAGTGAATTGTTATATAACTAGCAACAGCAAAACCTGAAAAGCACAGCAATTTTAAAAATTGACACTAACAGTATTTAAACAGTGTGGTTCCTTCCTTGTATTTCTAAACATTCTTGATAGGTGATTGTAAATTCATTGATTTGGCTATGAACCCTGGGGATATTCTTATTTTATCTAGTAAGGCATAGTAAGAATTTCCCCCTACGATCCAATTCAAGTATACATTTTTCTCTACGGTGTGTGTATCCTAATAGACATTCACAATCAGTGATATCATCCGCATTTCTTCTTCACTGATGGCTGATCCAAAAAAAAAAAAAAAAAATCCAAGTGGTTATACTTCTAGCCGTGAAGCACCTAGTTATGTAGCCGATTTAAATCACAAATTCACGATGGTTAAAAAAATAAAAATGAGCGCTCACAGACAAGCACAGATGGAAAATGCCTTATTGATTTGGTTTTCCATTGAAGTTGGTTTGCTATGGTATGTTTTTCCCGCTAAGGCAAAGCAATAAGCAACAGAATTATCTATTTTAGCTTATATTCTGATGTGGGATTTTCGACATGTTACTTAAAGTTTTGGGTTTTCTTATTTGTAAGAAATAAGCACAAATATTCATACCGTTTTGTAAGAAATAAGATGATTATATGTAAATAGCATCTCACATATATTAAGTGTTTGATAAATGGTGACTACTTTCAATGACTTAGGTACCTGGAGGTTATTGAAGATAACCTTAAATATTTTTCCAAGAGCCAGGAGTGGTGGTGTGAGCCCGTAATTATACATACTACTTGGCACGCTGAGACAGGAAGATCTCAGTTTCAAGGACAAGGTTAGTAATTTAGCAAAACTGTTTCAAAATAAAAATAAAAATTTAAAAAGAGCTAGGGGTATAGGTTGGAAGTAGAATGCCCCAGGGTTCAGTTCTTAGTAACCACTGCCCCCCAAATATTCCAAGAATGATTGTTCATAAATATAAAAATACTTAGTTCAGAATTTTGTCTAATTGCAAGCACCTACATGCAATCTTATTTTAAAATTTGTAAATTGCTAGTCATGGAATAGTCCAATATACAATGAAACAGTACAACATACCACCAATTTTATTTTATTTTTTTAAAATTTATTTATTTATTTATTTATTTATTTATTTATTTATTTATTTATTTATTTATTTATTTTTGCGGTACTGGGGATTGAACTCAGGGGCATTCTACCTCCGAGCTATACCCCCAGCCCTACTTTTCATTCTTTATTTTGAAACAGGGTCTCACTGAGTTGCAGAGTGCCTCACTAGGTAGCTGAGGCTGGCCACCAACCTGGATCCTCTGGTCTCAGCCCCCCAAATGCTGGGATTACAAGCATGCGCCACCACGCCCAGCTACCAATTTTATTTTAAAGATAGTTTTATTTAAGATATAGTAAAATTAAGTGGTTCAGAGTACACTTTTAAAACAGTAATCAAAATATTGCCAATGGTTGTTCAGTTGAAGTAATTCTCTAGATACCCAATCATAAGAGTCCTCTGGATTGGGGGCAAGGTGGGTTTCCTGGAAATACAGATTCTACTTTAGACTTGCTGAGTAAAAATATTGAAATGCTTGGTCTAGGATTGTAAGTTATTTCAGATGTGAAGAAGATTTAAAAATGTTTTAAGCCGGGCTTGATGGAGCATGCTTTTAATCCCAGTACTTGAGAGGCTGAAACAGGAGGATTGCAGGTTCACGGCCAGCCTCAGCTACTTAGTGAGGCTGTCTGCAACTTAGTGAGACCATGTTTCAAAATACAGAATAAAAAATAGAGCTGGAGATGTAGTTTGGAGGTAGAATACCCCTGGGTTCAATCTCCAGTACTGCAATAAATAAATAAATAAATAAAAGTTTAATATTAGGAATGTTGGGGGGTATTGAGTGGGACAGTATACCTAAATAATGTGGTCATAGATCTGAATTAATAATTTTAAAGGCTTTAAAAATAAATATCAGAAATAGCAAGAACTTGTGACCTAAGTAGCTTTATTCAATGGGTAAAATTGTCTGCTAACTTAGGGTTCCATTTCAAAGCTGGCAGGCCCATCAGAAGTCTAGGGTGTAGCTTTGAAGTAGGTATTCCATACAGCAAGACTGAGATTTTCTACAGGTGACAAAGTGATGTCAGCTCACATCCTGAAAATTGTCCAAGTTAACTGAACGGCAGTTTGGGGTTTCAATGGAGTACTTGTCTGGGTTGTTGAAAACCTCAACAAAAATGGTGACCTTGCCAGGAAGTAGAAAATGACTTTTCTAGCATAGAAAGATCAGACCTGCTAAAATAGAATGTCGACTTTCTCACCCTTCTTTCTTATATCAAAGTTGTATGTATATTAGTCAGGCCTGCTGGCGTACTCCTGTAATTTCAATATTTGGAAGGCTGAGACAGAAGGATCGCAGGTTCAAGGTCAGCCTCAGCAACTTAGTGAGAGATACCCTGTTTCAAAATAAAAAGAAATGGGGGTGCAGCTTGGGGGTAGAATGTCCCTGTTTAATTCCCAGTACAAACACACACACACACACGCAACAAGCAAACACAAAACAAACAAACAACAACAATAATAAATGTGGTATGGAGTAGTATATATATTCCCTTAATCGGTGCTACAGAATTATAGCACCACCATTGCTAGGTCAGAAATACTGATAAAAATATCAACCAAACATGGGCAGAAACAGTGTTACTCCTCCACTTCTCTAAAGATCATGTTAGTACAATGGTCCATGGCACATATTATTCTAAGGTGTTGCACTCACTCCCACCTGGAAGTCGGAGGGGCCCAGGAGTGGGAGGATAGTTAGAAAAGGCTTTCAGGAGAGGAGCATCTATTTCTTCTGAGTGAGTCTAATCCTGATGGTTAAACAAATTCTATCTGGAAATAAAGGAAGGGGAAGGAATGGGCATTCCAAGGTCATGTCAGGTTGCCCACAGCATGAGAAATGTTAAGAGGCCAGTATTAAATACAATCTCATTCAAATATTCCAATTTCTGAACCCATTTTTATTTTTCTATACCATCTAGGCTATATAAGGTATGGTAGGTGATGAAGTACTGAAAAACTCTGCATGTTACTTTAATACTTGAGACTTCAAGTTTTCTACATTTTTTTACTAACTAATAAAAATTACTAAGATGATCAAAATCAAAGATCAAAACTTAAAATAGTACTTTTTAATTACTAAATTCTAATTGTTGTCAATCTTCCTAATTATCCATTTCCCATTTTCAACATATATAATTAAAAAGCTAACTTTTTACAATAACTTACAATTTTATCCCCAAATTAATCTAAAGATAAATTTATCCCTATCATCTCTCTGCATCTACATTTATTGTTTTACCCTTCTACAGCATTATGACTCTAATGAATTTCTATTACCACTGTATAACTCATGCCATATTAATGCTATTCATTTTGATGTAGAATCTATTGTACTGCTCATCTTTCTGTTAGATTTTACCAGAGCACTAAATTTTTCCCATTTGTTACTTTGCCTTATATACACTATGCTTTAGACCTTAGACAAAATAATCCTGGATAAAAAGTGGTTCATAAGTACATTGAGTAATCTCTACCCTCTCCCTTTCTTGCACTTATTCTCCATCCTCTCTGAGTCCTTGCATACCATGGTTGGCTTCTAGTCAGGTTGGACCAGTAGCGTAGATAGGAAGGTAGGAATAGAGAAAGGGAGGTCAGGATCCTTCTTTCCTGCTACTTCTCTGCTTGGTACTGCTTTTCTGACCACAGGTAACTCTGAGGACACCCTTTTCCTTGACTAAAGTTTTCTGGTGCTCTGATAAACCATTTGATGACTTTGTTCTAGTACCACTGGCAGTAGTAATGATATCTTGCTGCAGCTGGTCTCAGTTGTTTATTTTGTTCTTTATCTTGCCCTTCATTAAACTTTTTTAGATGAACTACCTAGAGAATATTCTGCTTCTGAAAGGGCCCAAGCTAACACAACTTCAAAAAATCCAAAGACCTTAAAATTTGTAATAATTTAATTTTAAAAATATGAAGAATATGTGGTTCATGTGCACATTTTCAAATGCAATTTATGTTGTGTGCAAATACTCTCAAAATTTTGTTGCATATTGATTTACTTTATATGCTCAGATAAAGTATACCTGACGGGAAATTAATGGCAAAACAGGGGATCAATAATCAATTTCATTATTTTTTCTTCCATCTTTGTCCTATTTTGGATAGCTTTCTTCACAGAACAAATAGCTGCTTATATTAAGGGCTGCTATTATTTCTTCAGTGTTTCTAGGTAGGACATTATATAAAAAATACTCTTTGGTCCACAATTGCTGAGTTAAATTTTTAAATATTAAATTAAGTAAAAATATTGAGATATATTAGAACCTTTGTGTATAATGTTTTGGTTATTTTCCACAGAAGTAAGTGATAAGTCAGCCTGGTTTAATCGTTACATATTGTATACATGTATCTAAATAATACAATGTACCTTATAGTGTATACAATATCATGTGTCAATTAAAAGCCAAATAAGCAGATTTTTGAACATTGATAAGATGATTTGCAATTCATTAAAAAAGCCAGACTTGCTAAATTAAACACTTAGTGTTTGAAAAGAATTTTAAGATACTGTTGAAATAAGATTAAATAAAAATAATATAGCTAACCATGCCATAAAACAGTGCTGTCAAAAAGACACAGAAAATGAGCCACAAAAAGTTGTTTGTTTGTTTGTTTTTAAGTTTACCTAAATGTAAAACAGTGATTACTAGACGCTGGGAAGGAGAGGTTGAAGGATAGATAAAGGGAGGCTGCTTTGATCAGTGCATGCCATACATATTGAAATACCACGCCTAATATATACAATCAATTTGTGTTAATAAAAATACGTTTTAAATGTGAAAATATGAAAGAAATCACAATAACGTGGTTAAAAAGAAATGGTTGAATTTAGTTTAATATTTAATTTAACCCAATACACCAAAAATATTATTTCGATAGGTTATAAACATAAAAATTATTCACGAAAACCTGTGCATTTTCTTTTTTCACACTAAGTCTGAGGAATTCAGTGTGTTTTTTGCACTCAAAGCATATCTCAATTCCAACAAGCCACATTCCAGGTTTTCAGGAGTGGCACGTGGCTCGTGGCATTGGACAGCACCAGCCATCACCACTCTGGATGCCTAAAACTCTAGGATTGGCATAAGAAAAATTGCTTTCTGGGATTTTCCCTCCTATTGCTTCTTCTTCATTCTCCTACCTATTGCATCCAGCCCTGAGGATGAAAGCCTGATACCCAAGCTCTTCTGTTAAGTTTCAAAAGGATCTGCAGAATGGATCTCTTTGTAAAGCCAACAAAAAAGTTCTGTTCCCAGTACTTCCTAGTAAAGAGAGTTAGTAATCAGAGTCTACAGGGCTCTCACTATCACTGATCCTACCTGGCAACAGGTGGTATATGAGCCCTTAAAGGGCACTTCCCTTCAGGGCCTGATAGTGAAAGGAGCAGCCTTGGGCGGGGCTGGGGGTGCTCCAGATGAGAGCCCTGGCCCTGTCTCTCTCACCACCTTTCTGACACCGGGGTGCACAGTTGCCAGGGATCACAGCTGATCTGTTCACACATTTGACTCAGGCTTGGCTGTCATTTTACTACTTTAAGGAACCTTTTCCATCTACCATATGTGTGCTGCTGAGGATCTGGTCTTCAGTTGACCTTAGCAATTTGTATGTTTAATCTTGAACTAAGTTGTAATAAATAAAAGTTTATCCTTTAATTTCTCCACTCTTGTGAATTGATTTTACATTCACCCTGACAATCTTATGGCTTGGTTTATGATGATTGTTCCTAACATGACAAATCTAAATAACAGGAAAGAAAGGCATTACTGTTGCTAAAATAACATCATATGCATTCCTCTTCAAGTGTCATAAGCTTTCAATAAATAAGTGTTTGATTTTATCAGTATATCTTAAAATGATCTGGAAGTTATGGAACAATTGGTATTAAATGAAGATTGGGTTCAGTCTGTGAAATTCTATAGACCTCATCCCAAATGCCAGCTTTTAAATGCCTTAGCTATGTGATCTTGGGAATTTTTCATAATTCTAAATCTCAACTCTCCCATCTATAATATGGGGATAATATTATAGTTGCAAAGATAAACCAGATACATACTTTCACGTGCCTCAAGGAGCCTGACACAGTGGAATGTAGAAATATTAGGTATTATAATTATCATTATATATATTTTTATGGCAGCCACTGATGCGGGGGTTTCTGAGCTAAGATAAATACTTTACTAACTCATTCATTCATTTGCCATTTACTAAACGGCCACCACGTTAGAAGAGCATATATGCTCTTCTAAGGAGTGAAGGTTCCAGAGTAAATAAAATGGAAGCTGTTTCTGCCTTCCTGGGTCTTAGTCTAATAGGGATACAGACAAATCCTCAAGTGAGCATCTCAGGGTGCTTTGCTAGAGTATGCACAGGTGCTAGGGTGGAACTGCCAGCCTAGACTATGATGGTAGGATGGGGAGTCAAAGGGTTTTCTAGTGAAAGTGATAACTGTTTCAGGAACCTACGAACCTGTGGACAGATTCAAAGCACAGAAGAAGGTGCCAGCATTGCAGGCTGGGGAAATGGCAAGTACCCAGAGATGAACAAGTGTGATACATTCCAGCAACAGAAAAGAGTTCAATAAACCTGAAGGGTAAGCCGGGCGTGGTGGCGCACGCTTGTAATCCCAGCATTCGGGAGGCTGAGACCGGAGGATCCGGGTTCGAGACCAGCCTCAGCTACCTAGTGAGGCACTCCGCAACTTAGTGAGACTCGGTTTCAAAAATAAAGAATAAAAAATAGGGCTGGGGGTGTAGCTCGGAGGTAGAACGCCCCTGAGTTCAATCCCCAGTACCAAAAAAAAAATAAATAAATAAAAAAAAATAAAATAAAATAAACCTGAAGGGGACAAGTGCAGGGCAGGACTGTCCAGACTTGATTCTAGAAAAATAAGTAGCTGCTCATCTCTATGAAAAAGGCAAGCCCCAGTTGCTTGACTGAGGAGTGACCCCTCCTCTATGTTTGCAGGGACTGTGATCGGTGATGTCCTTGTCTCTTTAGAGCTGTGGCTGATACTCATGTGATCTCAGATTTTCTACTTTGGAGGATTTTCTGGTGCCCTTCCTTTCCTGGGTAATGGCTCAGGGCATCATTGAGGGTTGAAATCATTTGGTGGCCTCATTCTCTAGTTATTTTCTTTTTGTATTTTTTTTCTCTAGTTCTTTTCTTAATATAAAAACACTGTTGCTAGGTGTGGTGGTGCACACCTGTAATTCCAGTACTTGAGGGTTTGAGAGAGGAGGACTGCAGCCTCAGCAACTTAGTGAGACACTGTTTCAAACTAAAAAATAAAATAGGGCTGGAAGTATATAGCTCAGAGCTAGAACTCCCCTTGGGTTCAATCCCTAGCAACACACAGACACACACAGACACACACACACACACACACACACACACACACACACACATACACACACACATTTAAAAAATAGAAAAGATTAAAACACACACACACAGACACATACACACACATTTAAAAAATAAAAAAGATTAAAAAAAAACATAAAAGCACTTGTCATTCTAATCTGTCCAAATGACTATTTCTTGTGAGCAGCTGTGGGTCTGGTGGCACCATGTCTGGGCTAGAACATGAGGTGGTCCTATCCTGGAGTTTCTGGAAAATGGCCACTTAAAATCTGTCTGATCAGAACCAGAAAGGATCATCTCACAGGCCGTTTATTGTCATGGTGGAATGAGCTACCAGAATTTATAGTTTAATGGGACTTTTTTTTCTCAACTAGTAGTACATGAAGTAGAATTGCTTCAGGATACAGCAATTTAAACATCTTAATTTTGATTAAGGTTGTGATTTATGGTAGAGAGGGGATACTGTGTGTGATAAAATTTTGTGCATCTTATATATACTAGATTGATTATTTTCCATATATTATTCAAGACTCCTTAGTTAGTGCTCTGACCCTTAAGATTACCTAGTTCATTTTGTCTTAAGATTACAAAATACCAATATGTCATATTTATCTTCTTTTTTTAAAAAATTGATTCTCATTGTGAGACTAAGTGTTCATCATTAAGCTATATATCAGTATTTCCAAAAGCTTCCAGGATTATGTGTGATGGAGAGTATGGATAATCTACTGGAATATGCAGGGTATGTATGCTGAATGGTAGTGAAGTTTCATAAGGATGTAGGGGCCGGGAGTGATGATACATGCCTGTAATCCCAGTACTTGGGAGACTGAGACAGGGAGATCTCAAGCCAGCCTCAGCAACTTAGTGAGACCCTCAGCAACTTAATAAAATCCTGTTTCAATATTAAAAATAAAAATGGCTGGAGGTATAGCTCAGAGGTAGAATGCCCCCAGATTAAATCTCTAGTAGAAACAAAGAAGAAAGAAAGGAGGAAGGAAGGAAGGGGATCAGGAATTTAACTTCCTTTCACCATACAGCCAAGTTCTTCATCTTGTTTCATACTATCTTAGTTGGATTTTAGAATCTTTGCTTATTTGGTTTTAGTGGCATAGAAAATGTCTTTGTTTTTTCCCATTCACAACCATTTTCTCCTTTATATGTATATCAAAATGATCTTCTCCAAGAGACTTTCCTGATTCTTTTACTTTAGGCTAAAAATGCCAAAGGCATTGCTTTCATATGTAGGTACAGTACATCGTATTCATCATATTCCCTTACTTTGAGTGTGTGTGTGTGTGTGTGTGTGTGTGTGTGTGTGTGTGTGTGTGTGAATTCATTGAGAGCTGGGAGCGTCTTCTATTTCTTTGTTTTTCACATATCATTAGCACAAAGTAACACAAAGAATATTTCATAAAATCTTAAATCTTGTTGAATGCATATATAAACTTGGTTATTACTCCTAAATACAGTAAGTACTCATTTGCTGTGTGAAGTAGTAAATTCTAATTTATGTATCCATATTTGTTTTTCCATCCATAAAAATAACACTAGTGCATTACATTCCAGATAAAATTTGATAATTATGCTAATAATCTAACATGGTGGAAAATAGAAAATACTCAATTTTTTTTAAAGCTATGCTTAATGTTACCTCTACCGTTACTATGATTCCTAGTATTTCTACACCAGGTTTTTATAGAGAAACATGATCTTTGTAGTCTGGAGAGCTCTTACAGGTCATCTAATCCAAGTCTTCTGCTTTCTACTGCATCAAATATTTAAATTTCTTCTACTATGTTCCTGACATGATTATCTGATATAGTTTTCTTTACTCATCAAATTTTACTTAAAATCTGCCCTAATTGGGAACTCCAATTCCTGCCAGAGCCCATTTTATCTTTGGAGCATTCAATTGTTGGGAAGTGTAAGGGTATGTGAATACTTCTGTGCAGTCTACATATCCTTTTGTGTATGTCCTTTGGGTTCAGTTCAGCTGAATGAGGGTGTCACGGGGTAATTATAATCCTCTTTTCTTGTGATGATCCAAACTTGATGGGAAGGCAGCAATCGTCCTGCTTCTAACTCTGGGTTATTTTTTGCTGTCATCAATATTAATTTTGTCCCCATGCTGAAATACTAGATATTGCCCAGTGTTTCAGTACTGAAGGTGTGTGAGACTTAGGACTTGATAACTAGTTGAGGGTGATTACTTCAAGCCAAAGTTTATTTAGGCATTTTGGAAGCCCCTTGTGCTTTTTATTCATATTGGTTTTATGGTTTACTAAAATCTCCAAGTCTTTCTACTTTCAAATTTACACAGATATGTTTGGCCTTCCCTTCCAACTTAATTTTAAAAGCTGGATCAAAAAGCAAAGTTAATGGATATTCTCATCAAATTCATTTTAAAATGATACCCTGGGTAAAAGTCTTGAAAAATACCACCTTAAAATACTAAAACTGCCTGCAGATAGGCACTCTTTTCATGTGGCCTTACTTTGAACGTATTAAGTATTCTATCACCCAGGCCATGTACATAGCTCATAGCCACCAAGTACATAGCCACCAAGACACCGTGAGAGATTTTGTCAAATGGATTGCAAGAAGTCTGCAGAAATTTCCTTCTCCACCTGTATAAGAGCTATCTATAAAATAAAACTTTCCCCTCCCCCTTTATCCTTGATTGACTCCTGGTTGTCATAGCACTCTATCTTTCTCTCTCTCTTTTTTTTTTTTTTTTGCGGTACTGGGGATTGAACTCAGGGGCATTAAACCTCCGAGCTACACCCCCAGCCCTATTTTTTATTCTTTACTTTGAAACCGAGTCTCACTAAGTTGCGGAGTGCCTCACTAAGTAGCTGAGGCTGGCCGCGAACCCGGATCCTCCGGTCTCAGCCTCCCGAATGCTGGGATTACAAGCGTGCGCCACCACGCCCGGCTTATCTTTCTCTCTCTTTTCTCTCTCTCTCTCTCTCTCTCTCTCTCTCTCTCTCTCTCTCTCTCTCTCTCTCTCTCTCTCTCTCTCTCTCTCTCTCTCTCTCTCTCTCTCTCTCTCTCTCTCTCTCTTTCTCTGTTCAGAGAATAATATTTTAAAACCCAGCACAGGATTTCACTCAGTATTGATCATAGGCCACATATTTGTGACTCAATATGCATATCTTTTTAATTGGAATTTAAAAAAGTTTTTTTTAAATGTAACCTTTGTCCTCTCCATAACCACTAAAGTAGTTCAACAGTACTATCAATACCACTAGCACACAAAATCATCATTGCTTTATAATCAATACAATTCTACATTTCAAGGTAGCTTTTCCATGAAAAGGTCACTTTCTTTTAATAGAACAAACAGAAAGAGGGACGTTTAAATATGTACAGTCATTTAAATTAATTACCACTTTATTTGACTCTATCTTTGGCCATGAAATTAACATATGTTGCAATCTTCATCCTCCTTTTTGGCTATCTATCCTTCTGTAGATTATAATTTATTTTTCCCCAGAACCAGGAGTATCCAACTCACTGCAGAGACAAGGGAATGCTATCTTCGAAACTCCTTTATGTTTATTAAAATGAGAGTATACGAAAAGGAGAGAGAGGCAATGCAAAGCTTAGACAATGCATATTAGCCCTTCTGAATAAAGTATGAAACCTAGGCAGTCATTTTCATGTGAATTTATTTCAGAAAATGGGATTCTATTATGCTAAATGAGGAATAAGTGAAAGATATATTTAACTTCATTTAAAAGAACACTTAACTTCCTGGTTTACTTAATAACAGACATTTATTGAACATCTACTATATGGTATGCACCATTGCCTGTAGATCACTCACTGTTTAATAGGGAAGGGAGCTAAAGGGCATTGTATCATTTCTGAGTGTTACCTTAAAAACAAGTACAAGAAATAATTGGAGAAAATAAGATGATAACTGAATCCAAATAGGACTTGGAAATAAGCTAAGAAGCCTTTCTAGGGAATATGACATTCAAGGTGAGGCTCAAAAGACAAAGAGAAAATAGTCAGATATTGGTAGAGGTATGGGGCCTAGAAGCACATCATGGCAGGGTTAGGAAGGAAAAAAAAATTGAGGAAGGGAATCCTAGGAGAAGGAAAATCATGTTTAAAAGCTCTGAAGCCTAAAGCTACCCATGTGTTCAGGGAACTCTAAGCACTTAGATACTGCTAGAGAGGAGGGTATTTGCCTGATTGAAGGGAGGGGGGCATGCAGGGGAGGAGGGGTTAATGGTGAGACATGGATCCAGATAAGAATCTACTGCCTGATAATAAAGGAACTTCTCCACTGTGATCCATTTTTGTAAGATTTTAAGGAGAATGATGCGAACAAAATGGTGTCTTAGAAAAAACGGATATGCATTGTTACTCAGGATGTACAGAATGCATCTGAGAACATTGAAAACCTTGACTTGTTTCAACCACTCAGGTTCAGTTTTTATGACTCAATACAGATATTATACAAACATATTCATACTGACTGCCAAATCCCAAGGTTAAGGGACTTTCTAAGCAGCAGACGTAAAATCTTAAAGCTCAGCAGAATATTATATCATGTATGTGTGTTTTATAGACGGAGTTTTAAAGATTTATCTTTTTTCCATTCTAAGTTGATACAGTCAACTGACCTACTGTGAAGAGATGCATAAATCCCCAAACCATCTGGGTGATCTCCACAGGCTGTGAATTTTTGCCAATTTCTTTCCCCTGACAAATGCTTTGGAAAACATACCTACGAGCTGAAGTATCAGCTTACAAACTTGTTTAGCTTTTTTCTACATATATAATAGGAAAAGATGCTTACTATCAGGAACAAATAGTGATATATTTTTCAGGCAAGCAATATTTTTTATTAAACCAAACCAAGAAGATAGTAATAATTCATTTGTCATCTAGTATACTTGTCTATCTGGAACAAAGCTAAGAACCTATAGATAAGGAAAGAAATGTCTCCTGAGAAGCCACATAAATCTCTGAATTCTCCAAACCAAAGTTTGCATTGCTGCCTAAAAGATGCCTTCACATCAGTAGTCATTGAATCTTATGAACTCCTATATTATCAACAATTCTAATGAGTTTGAAGGTTTGGTTTTCTATTCTGTAACTCATGGATGACATGGTTGTGAATACCTGTAATTGTGTGTAGGGGTGTGTGTGCTGTGAAGTGTTACTGAGTAGAGTTTGGAGATAGGCACACTGAACAGTATTACTTATTGGTGGATAGGAAGAATGGCAGACAAGGAAAAATATCATGGGGGGGAGGGGAAAAACTTTCAAATGACAAAAATCCATAGTCACTTATAGCCTTACTGTATCTGCACCCAACTGGTCACTCTAACTCATTATACTGACTTTGTCACCAAGAATAAGTGGAAGACTTCACATTTATAAGAATTCCCACATCAAATGACAAAAAGCTAACACAAATATTAAAAGAGAACCTGTATTAGTCAGCATTTTCCCAGCAATAATCTAAAAGACTTGATCATGTAACTTTGAGGAAGGAAGATTTATTAGCTCATAGTTTTGGGGTTCAGTATCTGTGAGGTTGAGGACTGTGAATCGCAGGGTATGGTGACTGGAAGCAGAGGGAGAGAGAGAGAGAGAGAGAGAGAGAGAGAGAGAGAGAGAGAGAGAGAGAGAGAGAGAGAGAAGAGAGAGGCAGACAGACAGACATAGGGATTGAGTGTACGCAAGCAGATGGGCTGTGCTCCTCACGTCATGGAAGGCTGGAAGCAAGAATGGGAGCTAGGGAGAAGGGTCCATATATAATTTCCAAAACTGCACCCCCAGGGATCCACCTTCTCCAGACACACCCTACCAGCCTAAGCCATCACGAGGGTTGGGATTACAACCCTCATGACTCTACTATATTAACCCTGAATATTAATAAATGAGCTCTTTAGGGGACATTTTATATCTAACTATAACAGAATCTTCAAATATTAAAATACATCTTCAGCAGATATACCTGCTGGATACCCACATTGAATATCTACTCTCATATAGTGAGTAGATAAATGAAACTTGACAGTTTTGCCCTCACTTATCATTTACCTCATACCTGTTCAATATTACTTCTAACTAACATATGCATTAAACAGTAAATTATTGCTGCATTTCCCAAATGATTTGTAATACAAATCATTAGTCCTAATAAATGGCAAGAACCCCATAACTAAATAACACAATCTTATTTTATAAACACTTACAGCTTATCTGCTTTCTGCTTTGTACTACTCAAATGTGGTTTTATTTCCTATTGAGAATAACTTTAGGAGTCAGATATTGTTATTGTTCTTGATTTACTGATATGGAAACTGAGGCTTGAGAGTTTGGCCAAATGTTACAAAGCTAGTTAAGTAACTGAGCCAATTTCCAAACCTGGGTTAGCATAAGTAAGCACTAAGTTGTCTTTCAGTGTATGGTTGGTCCTGTATTGCAAGGTTCCTGGATTCCAGTGATTGGCATGCCTGCAAAAGACACATGGAAGCCCATTAGGGACTCTGTATCAGCTTGCAATTGGCTGCTTCTCCCAGCAGCCAGTTATCTAGGCAAGTGCCAAGCTGCTCTATCTTTTATCTTTTTAACACTTTCCATTGTCAGAGTGTCTGTAATTTGCTGCCTGGCACTGGGTGGGAATAAGAAACAGTTGTTGCTGTGGCTGCCACCAACCCTACTGTAAATCATTTGCAATGTGGTCGGAACTACCACTACTGTTTCTCATCTCTATCACTTGTCCTACCAATTGGCCACTTTCCCCCTCTTGAAACTTCTGTCTACTGTTTAGCTTTTACACCCCGAATGCGAGATTTTCCTTTATCCCATCAGAATAAAGATCACAGCTTATGAAATTTAGCATCTATTTCTCCTTCATTTATGAACTGTATTTGTAATTTGAGGAGGCTTTTTGTTTGTTTGTTATTTGTTTGTTTGTTTTTGTAATTTGGAATGACTTTACTCTTTATGAGTCTCCTTAGATTGTTCCCATGACAGACTAATTCAGGAAACCCCAGGATTTCTCTAGGCTAGAGAGGAAGTAGTGTGTGTGTGTGTGTGTGTGTGTGTGTGTGTGTGTGTGTGTGTGTGTGTAGCAAATGAAAGGTATGAGAATAGAGAAATGAACAAATTTAGGGATTTCAGACAAAAGTTACTCAGGTTTCCTTATTAAATTAGTACAAGGAATCTATTTACCACTTTGATTCATGTGGCTCATTTTAATTTTCAACAGTTTATGCAATGCTGTGATTATAATATAATATGTAAATAATAGCTGGGCATATTATCTGTTATCTCAGTGCTTGGGAGACTAAGATAGAAGGATCCCAGGCTCAAGGCCAACCTTAGCAACTTAGTGAAACCCTCAGGCACTTAACAGACCCTGTTTCAAAATAAATAAAAAGAGCTGGGGGGTATATCTCAGAGGTAGAATGACCCTGGGTTCAATCCCCAGTACCACTAAATAAATAGATAAATAATAAGTGAGTAAAGCTGAACTAGTTCATCAATCAAATCTCAAGCTAGTAAAGGCTAGCTGGAGTGGAGGATAAGGAACATGTAAAGAAAAAGCATCTCTCTTAACTAATGGGGGAAATTCTATGAGATAGGCTTCAGCCTACACATAAGTATTTTCAGAGCAAGAAACAAGAATCACTTTTACTGGATGTCTTGTCCCTGATGCGAGTTAAAAGGTCAAGGTAATAAGGACCTAAGAATTATCTCCTTAGATAAAGGAAACGTGAAGAGAAATCAGTGTGGTATGCAAAAGAGGCAAGCAGTGAAGACATCTCTCCATTCATATTTCTCTCAGAAGCTCATCAACCCTCCAATGAGCAGATATGACAAATTAGCTCACCAAGGGCTGGGTGCGTGTATGTCCCTACCACTCTGAACTACATTATAATGTGAGAGCATGATGTACCAATGAAAGTATATATACATATATATTAAAATAATGAAAGAGCAAAGTCTTGCATAAAAATAAATTAACTCCAAAAAATTAAAACAAACAAACAAACACCCCCCTCCCCAAAAAATAAAAATAAAGCTATGCCGTGGTCACATTGTCACATTCTTTATCTCATGTACTTACCTTCCCTGCAGGGCATTTCCTCAGACATGCTTTACACCATGACTTTATTCAACTTTAACATTTGTGTGATGGCTTCTCTTCTCTCAAGTCCCACCTTTTCTGAGGATTTTAGTATGTATTCTAGGACATAGTAATTTCTATTTTCCTTAGAGATTTATGACCTTCATTAGTTGTTTTAGTCCTAGATAATATATTTTTGAAAAAAAAGATATGTGGTATCTTCAGAAGTTTACTATAATGCAAAGTAAAATGATATTTGATGAGGGAGCAATTGGGGGCAAACACACTATCCTAAAATAAATGGTGCTAAGTTTCTAATAAAAAGGATGGAAATAGAATAAAAGAGTAGTTATAGGAATATCTGTACTGATGAAATATAAAATCAAACCATGCCTGTCAGTTCACTCAGAACTGACTCCAAAAGGACTTCTAAAGTCAGATCTAGTCCTTGAGAAAACTTGTTTGCTTTGCATTTTCTAAGAAGGTTGGAACCATCTTCACAGTGATCTCATGTACTAGGTCTCCCCTCTCCTCGCCTAGTTAGTTTATGAATGCATAACATTCCTTGCAAGATACAGACTTTTTCATCTACTAATAAAATAGAATAGCATTTCCTAACATGTTTCCTTGAAATATTACCCAACTAGGGATTCTTTATATAAAACTTAAAAGTCAAGTGACTTTGAGGAATTCTGTATAACCTAAACTTTCATTAATCAGAATCCAAACATATTCCATGTACTCTGTGATAACTTGCATAATTTAAAACTATAATCAAACTCCAACTAAAGACAAATTTTATTGACAGAGATTAATTCACAATTCTGGGTATTACATATTGTTTGTCAATCTTACAGTCTGTAAGACCTGTCATGAAGAACAATGTATTTTTAAGGAAAGAATTTAGTATCATCACAACTTTAAATATAACCCATAGAGATATCCTGTTATCACCAGCATAACCAGTTCCCTTCCTCTATCTCTCCATTTCTTTAATCACTTTGGGAAAGCAAATCCCAACAGTGGCATGCCATTCCAAGAAAAGACGATAACAAAACTGCTCTATTTTTGCTCTAATCATTTGTCAGACCACTGCCAAAATGAGGCTAACACAACTCATTTATTCATGGAGAAGAAATGCATCATTTTAATTAAAATTTTTTAAACACTAAAGTGCTTGTGCTCGACATAAGTAGCCTGAAAGAGATATTTAATAAATTTTGGAATATATTAAGTCCTCCTCTCCCTCATCCCAACATTTAAAACATATATTAATGAAAGGTCACTGTCACTTCCATAATATATTAGTGACAAATTGAAAACTGGGGCTGTTTTTCCTTTGTTCTCTGTTTACAATATAGTGTTGCTCTGTCAATAGGTGTGGGCATAGGACTTTACCTTTCCATAACACACAATGAGAAATATGAGACAGGAAAAATATTTTTAAGGGCACAATTAATTAAAACCTATTCAAATCTTGATGTCTGGTTCTCAGTACAATTTTAAGTTTGACATCATTTTACCTTGTACATCCTCTGGTTTTACTATATTCTGGAGCAGGAGTATAATGCTTTCCAGTGCTTGGTAGTTTTTCAACTTCAAGGATTGGGCAATGTGCTGGGGGACACATATCTTTATGCCTTAGGAAGGAGTTTTGGAGCTTTTGTAAAGGACAATGCTAAAATGATGGGATGGGGAAAGAGTATGCTAGGAAGATACTTTTGGGACTTGATTACTATAAGCATACAAAAGAAGTTTATAGATATTCCTAAATGCAGTAAAATAAAGGAATATAAAATAATACCTAAAACTTTTCTAATTTTAAGAATAAAAGGATCATCTGGGTGCATTGGTGCACCTATGATCTCAATACTTGGGAGGATGAGACAGGAAGATCACAGGTTTGAGGCCAGCAGTGCACTTAGAGACCCTGCTTCAAAAAAAAAAAAAAAAAAGAA
>PVLC010030078.1:0-19476 GCA_004027655.1 Graphiurus murinus | reverse complement strand
TTTTTTTTTTTTTTTTTTTTTTTTTTTTTTTTTTTTTTTTTTTTTTTTTTTTTTTTTGCGGTGCTGGGGATTGAACTCAGGGGCATTCTACCTCCGAGCTATACCCCCAGCCCTATTTTTTATTCTTTATTTTGAAACCGGGTCTCACTAAGTTGTAGAGTGCCTCACTAGGTAGCTGAGGCTGGCTGCGAACCCGGATCCTCCTGTTTCAGCCTCCCGAATGCTGGGATTACAAGCATGCGCCACCAAGTCCGGTTTGCCACTTTCTTTGGTTGCTTTTCAATCAGTACTTATGGGTCACTTGGTGTCCTAACTGAAGCAGTCACAAATATTCTTATTCCACTCTTAATGTCTATGACCTGTGACCCTCTCCTCACACATCATGCTGCACACATGTACATGTATATACATATAAATTACAGAAAAACTAAGAAAGTGTTGGAGTGACTGCAGAGCTTCAGGAGGCTTTGCCAAGAGCAAGGGCAAAGAGCAGAAATGAAGGCAAAGAGTCACTGTATGTGGTCAGGTAAGAGTTTCAATGAACCAGGTCCACGGAAGTTTCCGAGTGTTGGCTTGAAGTGTCGGCTTAGAGTGGGGCTTGTGTTGTTGTCACAGGCAGCAGAAACCACTCTGAGCTAAAGCCTACGAACAGAGAGTTGGAGGTTCATCACTATGGTGATTTTTCTGGGCAAAGCTTGCAGTGAGTGACCAGGTGACAGGGTCACAGTGCTGCTGGGACCAGTCTTGGGGTGCACCTCCTATTTTGGGTTTCAGGTGAGGGGACTGCTTCATTTGGTTAGTGGTCTGATGTGGTCCATAAACTGAGGGGTCTTGTTTTTCTGATATGGTGTTGACATGCCCATGCATCCCTGTGGTACTGATTTAATTTGATAAGTCACAGTGGTCTTTTTCATCATCATGATTAGTTTGTTGATCAGCCTGTGCCTTATGGTTTTGCTGTGCGGTTGGTGATTGTTCACTTGTACAAGCAAGTTGTAGTCTTTCAACCTCAGCACTTGTTCTCACGATGGAGTAACTCAGGACAAACTACTGTCTTACAAAGGGGAGTAACTCAGGGCTAGGCACAGCCTGCTCTCCGCAGTTGTCTTGCCCTTTGGCACTGACACTGAAAGTTTTATCAGTTCTCCTTTATTTTCCTTAGTCAGTGTTTCTCTAAGCCATTCAATTAATTTTTCAGTTTTTTTTCCTCAAGAATATTTTTATTTGGTCTAACTTGCCAAAGGTCTCATTAAATTGCTGAGGCCGACTGCAAACCTACAATCTTCTTGTCTCAACCTCTCAAGTACTAGGATTATGAGTATATTTGTTTTGTGTAAGATTTATAGGGATTCTTAGATCTTTGGCTTGGTATCTTTCATTGGTTTGGGAAAATTCTTAGCCATTATCATCTCTCCTTTTTTTTTTGGTACTGGGGATTGAACCCAGAGGCATTCTACCTCCAAGCTACATCCCCAGCCCAATTTTATTTCTTATTTGGAAACAGGGCCTCACTAGGCTTTGCTGAAAGCCTTGCACCACCATGCCCAGCTCCTTTTTCTTTCTTGATCTCCAATTATACAGGTATTAGAACTTGTCACTATAGCTCCTATGCCTCTTACACTTATTTGGTCTTTTCTTTTCCATTGTTGTGCTTCTTTCTGGAGTCCTTCTGACATATCTCTCTATCTTATTTGACTCTTTCTTAAGCTGTATCTAATCTGCTGTTAGATCCATCCATGGAACTCTAATTTTATTTATTTATTTATTTATTTATTTATTTATTTATTTATTTATTTATTTATTTATTGTGGTACTGGGGATTGAACTCAGGGGCGTTCTGCCTCCGAGCTATACCCCCAGCCCTATTTTTTATTCTTTATTTTGAAACCGAGTCTCACTAAGTTACAGAGTGCCTCACTAGGTAGCTGAGGCTGGCCGCGAACCCGGATCCTCCGGTCTCAGCCTCCCGAATGTACAAGCGTGCGCCACCACGTCCGGCCTCTAATTTTATTAAATGTTTCCATTTAAGAATCATGTTTTAGATAGGAAGAATACACACTAGTGTTCTATAGCACAGTAGAGTGACTATAGCTTACAACAACTTATACTTAATAGAGAACTAGAAGAGAGGAGTTTGAAGGGTTCCCAACAGAAAGAAATGTAAGTATTTAAGGAAATGGAAATGCTAATTACCTTGATTTGATCTTTATACCTTATATACATGTATCAATTATCACACTAAACCATATAAATAAGTACAATATTAAAATATTTTAAAATAAATAAGAATTTTCATTTTTTATAATAAAATTCCTAGTCTTATCTTTCATTTCCTTGTCCATCTTAAGCAGTTATTTTTTAAGTCCATTTCAGTATTTAGATATCCCATGGAATGTGCCAAAGGCATAAGATTAGAGGAAGAACAACAGAATGGAGAGGAAATGCTTTCAAGAGATAATATTAGGCTGGGCATGGTGGTACACACTTGTAATCCTTTTGTGGGACAGCACGATACCTTTTTCTATGGATCCTTGGCCTCCCTGGTGAAAAGAACTTCAACACATGCCTGTCAGGGACAAAGGCAGGAATTTATTTAGGAAAGTAAGGGACTCGAGGAGAAAACAAGTGAGTGGAGATCTTCTGGGCCGGGCCAAGCGAGCAAGAGATCTCTTTGCAGCCTTTTCAATCCTTATATAGAACTCCCAAAGAAGAGGTGGGCACAGACCCAAAGAAGAGGTGGGCACAGAAGTCTGGACCTCCTTTTTCTCAGGTTTCAAAGATGGGTGATCGCTGGCTGAGGTCTGACCTTTGTCTTCCTGGACCTCAGGAGTCTCAGGTGAGGCAGGGATCCAGGGGATTAAGGGTGCGAGCCCACTGAGACTTATGCCTAAAACCTGACACACCCTATAGGGTGGAGTTAGATTATGAATGCTGCAGATTTTAAAACTATTTTTCCTTCCCAATGTCTCCTTTTTGCCTAAATTTTATTCCTTCTATTCTACCTCCTCAATCCCAGTACTTAGGAGGCTAAGACTGGAGGATCCAGGTTCAAGGCCAACCTCAGCTACTTAGTGAGGCCCTCCACAATTTAGTGAGACCCTGTATCAAAATAAAGAATAAAAAATAGGACCAGGGGTGTAGCTGGGAGGTAGAATGTCCCTGGGTTCCATCCCCAGTATTGGAAAAAAAAAAAATCATTGCAATTTCAGAGAATCTTAGAGGCAGAAATTCTCGTGTTTCCTTGGCATACTTTCATGAAAAGACATCAATCATTCCAGACAGCCACCTCTCCCTGCATGACTGCCCAATTGACAAATTCCCAGGAGAGATCATTTGTGTCATCAGTTATACCAGTTTGTGTCACGTTATCATTCTTTTGTGGC
Source organism: Graphiurus murinus (assembly GCA_004027655.1). NCBI lineage: Eukaryota > Metazoa > Chordata > Mammalia > Rodentia > Gliridae > Graphiurus > Graphiurus murinus. The sequence goes on along the minus strand of PVLC010030078.1, from coordinate 16,093 downwards.
CAAAGGAAGGGATTCTGTTATTGGTAACCCCACCAGAACCAAATGGAATGAGGAGGTAAGCTGATCAAAGGAAGAGATTTGGGGAGGTAAAAATAATAATGACTATTACCGAACTTAAGGAAAAGGAAGGAATATATGAAATAGAATAGGGAATATATTTGGAGGCAAATATGATGAGTTCAGTCAAAACAAATTACTGTGAAATATTTGATTTGGCAAGGGTCCTGGCAGAAAACAGATAGGACACTCAAGTGGGGTAACTGAAGAGAGTTCAACAAAGGGACTATGTTAAACAGGTGTTCGCTTTCTGTTATAACACAACGCCTGAGACAATCAACTTAATAAGGGAAAAGGTCTGTTTTGGCTCATGATTTAACAGGTTTTCATCCATAGTCGCTTGGCCCCCTTGCTTTGGGCCTGTGGAGAGGAAATACATCATGGATAGGAGCATGGTAGAGCAAAACTGCTCACCTCATGGCAGCTGGGAGGCAAAAGAAAGAGAAGGGGCCAGGATCCCATGATACCTGTCAAGGGCACACCCCCAGGGACCTAATTTCTTTCCACTGCTCCATGTCTTAAAGGTCCCAAAACCTCCCAACAGCACAATAGCTTGGTGACCAAATCTTCAACACAAGGACCTTTGGGGGGGATACTTATCCAAACCACAGCAATCAGTGTAAGCAAGGTTGAGAGAAAACAGTAGATGAAGCTTTTCTGGATTAGTAACAATAGGGAGTGTTTAACACCCCTAGGATTGAAGGAGTGCAAAGAGAAAATGGTGATTAAGTGTGGGGGAAAGAGTAGATGTGGATATCAGACTCTACTTGGGAGATATGGCCATCAGAAGAACATTTTCCCTAAAGCAACTCTGCAAGGAGGATTAAGGGAAACAAATATAGCTCTACCTTTCTTTTATCTGCTAGATCTTCTGCTGGTGCCTCCCACTTTCTGCACCTAACTAGACACCAGAGGAAAAGAAAGCCTGCTGTTACAGCCCATACAAAGCACAGAATCTCCTGGAACACACGAGTGGGTGGTAAAGGTGATGCATCTGGAGAGACCACCTTTTCTGTCTCTCGATTCAGTGGTATGATGAGCCCAAAATGATTAGATTTCAACTTAAATGCAGCCAAAACTATTTTCCCTAGAAAAAAACCCACATTACGTATGCACCAGGACCTCCAAACTTAATAAATTCAAGGTTAAAATCCAGGGAAACAAAAATTCCTTCAGTGGGTCAACTGGCATAATTCTCAGTGGGTTCATTTCCACCTCCTCACTTGATTTCTTGATTCATGCATCGTAACTACGGGGGAGACAGCACCACATACTGGTTGATTGGAGGTACATACTACATCTTGTAGGACAGTACTATATCCTCAGTGAATTCACTTCAACTAGTCCATAACCGAGCCTTCAGCAAACCATGAAGTCTATTTAGCAAGTTGTCTCTGGATGAATAAAAAACATGGTAAAATAAATGATTTCCATGAGTATGAGCCTATTGTGCAGTGTCAAAGATAATACTGCATGGGATATAACATTCTGCAAACACAGTGAGCGTTAAGCAAGAAATGCATACCTGTAATACAGCTCATACACAGCCTATTTGGGTGTTGTTTTTTTTCTTTTGCAGTGCTGAGGATTCTACTTTGGGCCTTGCACATGCTAAGCAAATGCTATACCACTGAGTTACATGCCTGGTTCATACTGTTCAAGATGACATATTGCTGTCCTTTGCATGGTGAGAGATGTGCATTGTAATCATTTGGCTGGAAAGTAGCCCTAGGGAATGGTGTCCTAACAGCAACTCAGCACTGACCTCTCTTGTTGCAGTTTGCTGCTCTGCAGGGGTAATACATCAGCCTTCATGAGGGGAGACCCATGATTGCTTTGTTTGTGGGCTTGATGAGCAAGCACCAAGGTGGTGGCTGGGGAAAAATAGCTGATATCCTCAGAACAGGCTCACGTTTGATTAATGACAGCAATGTTCACAGCAGATGCTTTCTGATGGGTGTTTACATGGGATATAAATATTATCAATCCTATACTCATTCTAAGAGTTCTATTTACATATGTATTTCTGAAATATCCTTGTCTTCCATTCTTGTTCTTCCCAATGCTCTGACCCACTGGCCAACCCATTAGCCATCACCCGTAAACCAGTATGAATCTCTATTTCAAGCCTCTGCTATCTTTTTTGCAAAGTAGATCCTACCTTAAGTTCTGCCCACTGGGAGGACTTTGCTTCACCACTTTCAGTGGATGCCAACACAGTGCATAGATACATGCATAAAGTACTTTTCTCTTTTCCATTAAGAGACATAGGGAACTCCCCCAATGAGAGCACATTTGAATTAAGAGAAACAATGAGGCAGCAAGAGAATAGACCTATATATACTCCATGAGAATCTAAGCTCCATCTAGAGAAATTTACTTGTCCTTTTTGGATCTTCTCTGGTTCAATTTTGTATATAACATTTCCCTTGGAATAGAACATTGTACACATCCGCACCTATGATTTTACAATTTTATAGGTTGGGTAATGTTTATAATGAGCAATTTGGGTTGCACAGAAATCTAATAGTTCATGTCCAGATTATACCAACGTCCAGTAGTAGACAAGAGCTACTTTTCAAATGGTTAATAGGTATTACCAGAGGAAGACACTAACTTCAGATCCCTGGTGGCATGGTTTGAATGTTTCTTCCCTCCAAAACTCATGTTGAAAGTGAACTCCATTTTGATGGTATTGGGAGGTGTTTAGGTCTTGAGGGCTCCACACTTACAAATGAACTGATGAGTTCCTCTTTCCCTTTAGACAAAATGTGTAAGAACTCAGCTTCCTTAGCCTGAACCTCTTCCTCTTTTTCTTGACATAATCCATGCTTTTGAAATAGGCATTTTCCCTTGTTCTTTGGCCCTCTAACATTGCTTCTCCATCCCCACTAAAGCACTGCTGTCTTTCTTTTCCAAGACCCCATCTCTAGACCCCACCATCAGTGAGTGTTCTGGACCCAAGTTTACTGAATTAGTTCCATTTGGGGTGGGGGTGGGGACTACAACCATTTTATAGATGAGGAAACTATATTCAGAAAAGGATTAATGTACTCAAGGTGATACAGCTAGTACAGCAGAGTAAGAAATTTAGTCTTACAGAATATTCTGGAACTCATGTTCTTAACCTTTCCAATTTTAATGTTCCCAAGTAAGTTTTAGAAACATTTTGCAGAGTTCTGGGAAAGAAAACAACAAAAGCCTTCACATTTTGATTGGAATTGCCACTTACCATATAGGTCTTCCAAAGCCAGTTTAGGTTTAATGAGGCATGCTGTTTCGCCCTGCTTAACTCTGAGGACAGTGACCATATCTTGTCCATACTGCATGAGGTGGTCAACAAACTGGTTTAGTGAGCACTCTCCACCTTCAACTTCCTTCTCCTTTGTCAGCACATAACAGTGAGTGGATGTTTGGTATCAGCCACACCACTCAGGCTCCTGACATTACTCAAGGGCCCTAGCCTAATTTGACCTGACACATTTTGATGTACCCCAAGCCTGTTTCCTTCCCTTGTATGTGGATTTGGGCTGGAAATGCTATCAATGACAAAATGGCTGTTTCCCACAGGAAGACAGTAACAGAACAAGTGCTTAGCTTTGCTTGATTCTGGTTGCACTATCTCAAAATCACTAATAATGGCAAAATACCTTCAGTCCTATCCAGTCAGTGGCTCCTGAACTCGATTTATACTCATCTCTTGCTGAAAATCCTTTTAAACAAAGAGTCACAAACTCCACACCCAGAATAAAACTTGCAATAAGATGCACTTTCTTGGCTTTCTGGCCACCTGTCCATTTACTGCAGATCCATACAAATATTTAGGAATTCAATGAAATGGTCTGTTAGTCTAATAAATAATACATGCCTTACTCATTTTTATTTGATGCAGTCTAAATTATTTAGAAACACAAGCTCAGAAAACCACTGTGAAAATAAACCACGAAGAGTAAAATGAATGTGGGACTCTTTAGTAGGGGAAGAGGAAGAGGGAATACACTCTTAGAGGATCCCATCAATGTATAGCAGCCTAATAAAGGAAAATATGAAGGAAGCAGAAACCTAACTTTCAGCCCTCTACAAGCTGTTTGCCTATGACTTTGGGTCACCATCTCAACTATAGAATATGCCCTCCACCAGCTCAAAGCAATATAAAGCATCTAAATTTTCCAGCTCTGGAGCCAATACATGGGTCCAAATCCTAGCTCCATCATTCTCAAGTCACATCACTTGTAACAGTGAGATTAAGTTTAAGGGAAAGTGCTTTTTGGAAGGAGTTAAATTCTGTAACCTCATGTGTAAATGGGCTATTACTTACATTTCAAAATTAGATTGAAAAAGATAATCCTGTTTAGACAACTGGGGCTCAACACTCAGTGACTAAAAAAATCTACTGCCTACATAATTATGTCTAATTCCTAACTAAGCAAAATTCTTAACACAGCAAGCCTTCAAATAAGGTTCCAAATTAGTTCCTAACCTCCATCATATACTCCATTCTACTATACGGGAAAAAGGCTCTACAACTACTGCTGTAACAAATCTAGATTATCAAACTCCACAGAATTAAGTTTGACACTGGTTCTCAGAGGAATCTCCAGGTTTTGTGACTAGGATTTCCAAACAGCATAGGGAGTTGAATATTTGGTCCTTCTGACTCACAGTATCAAATGTTTCCACAGTACAAAAGTTTCCAGCAGTATGTCACCTGCTATAAGATCACATTTACTTATTATTATATAAGCTTATTAGGCTTATAGGAGTACAAATACTGGCAAGTTCTGTTGAAACAATAACCCAAACAAATTTTAACCTGCTACTGCTACAAGTCTAGTTAAGAGATTGTACTGGTTAAGGATTACTGCTGACGTGGTTTATGCCAGAGCCAACACTGGAGTAGAAGTGAAAGAAGCATCCCTGTATTTGAGGAAAAAAAAAGCCACTATTGGGCAAAACAGCAAGTTACAGCAGACAGGAGTCAGTCCACAAAAAGGTCTTCATTCTAACAGTAAAGGTAATCCATGTTGCTTTATGGTACTGGAGGTTGAACCCAAAGGCACTCTCTCAACCTTAATTTTCAAACAGTATGGCTAAGTTGCTGAGGCTGGCCTTAAACCTTCAATCCTCCAGTCTCAGTTTTCCAAGTACTCCAATTACAGGGATATGCTACCAAACCTGGCTGAAATCCATGTTCTTATCAGCTTTCCATTCTTACAGAATCATTCTGGCTTTGGAATGGATAAGATACACACATTAGGAGACTCCTAAGGAGCCCCTACCTCAGATGATCACTTATATAGTTGAGAAAATTTCAACTGACAAAACTAGCAGAGAATTAAGTGAACTGATTATGTCAAAGGCATGTAATTGTTAACTCTTGAATTCTTCCAAGAAACTTCACTTTTTAATTCAATCCTATGAATCCTTGTGTATTAATTGAAAAATGGATAGTAGATACTTGAAAAATTTGTTGTATATTTCGTTTCAGAAGACATTGATTCAATGTGTAGTCAAATTTAACACCAAGAGGTAGTTTATGTATATTCTAGTATATTCAGGCAGAAATAGAATGCCCCTGGGTTCAATTCCCAGTATTAAAAAAAAAAGTAGGCTATAACCTATCTCAGCAAGTTTTTCCAGTTCAAATTAGAAGGGCTTTAATTCCCAAATCAATACCAATGCAATGCAAAGTGTCTACAATTAACAGAAACCACAATTTTGTAATATAAATTAACCCATTTATTATAGGCTAAGGATGTCTCAAATGGTAGAGCTTCTACTGGTCTTTCAATTCCTTCAGTCTTCGAATGGCAGACTTGACTGTGACAGCGGAAGTTGTGCTGTTAAGAAAAAGAAATCCGGTTTCCAACATAATTTAAGCACACAGACATATAGAATGGTAAATTAAATGTTTCATCATTTATTCACAATCCTGAAGTCTTTTATGGAACCTCTTTCTGGAAAGAACTGTATTTAGATTGCTCCATCAATACTTTACTACAGTTAACCCTAAAATTTAACTAATAGTAAGACTATTGTTCAGAAATTAGTAACACATAAACTACATGATAACACCCTTTAAGAACTATGTCTAGCCAGGCATGGTGGCACACACTTGTAATCCTAGTACTTGGGAGGCTGAAACAGGATTGCAGATTCTCCGCCAGCCTCAGCTACTTAGTGAGGCCCTCTGCAACTTAGTGAGACCCAGTTTCAAAATAAAGAATAAAAAACAGGGCTGGAGGTATAGCTTGGAGGTAGAATGCCCCTGGGTTCAATCCCCAATTTCGCAAACCTCCCCTCTGCCAAAAACCAAACTGTCTCAGTCAGGCAGTGGTACACACCATAATCCCCAATATTTGAGAGGCTGAGACTGGAGGATGGCAAGATTGAGGCCAGCTTTAGCAACTCAGTAACACCCTGTTTCTAAATAAAAAGGACTGAGGATGTAGCTTGGAGGCAAAATGCCCCTCGGTTCAATTCCCAGTTCAAACCACCATGGCTTCAGGGTCTTTAAAAGTGAATACATAGAAAAAAAGAAACCGATCGATAAAATACAGTGAAAGATACCAAGTTTTCTTTTTTTTTTTGCGCGGGGGGGGGGGGGTTACTGGGGATTGAACCCAGGGCCTCTCACATGTTAGGGAAGCTCTACCACTAAGCTACATCCCCAACCCTGTTTTATTTTGAGACAAGGTCTCCCCTTAAGTTGCCTAGGCTGGTGTCTACAGTAGATGGGATTATAGTTGAGTGCCGACACTCAGGTCAAGGCAATGGAATAAAGTGCCTTTGGGAAAGATAGGTAGCACAGGCAGGCATGATGGCAGGTTCACAGCCAGCCGCAGTGCTTAGGCTCTCAGCAACTTAAATGACAACAGAGTCTTAGCACAGGCAGGCATGACGGCAGGTTCTCAGCAACTTTAGTGAGACCCGTTTCCAAATACAAAGAACTCCAGTTTTAGGGGCTTTTAAATGAATATGCTTAAGAGTGCAAGCAAACATTACCAGCAGAATATCAACTGGCCCTGCCAGGGAAACAATGGTGAACAAGTCCAAACAATAAATACTGTTTAAACTTACAAAAGTACAACGGTCCAAAGTGCCTCAAGTTTCCATACACAATTTTAAACCAATGGACCACTTAAACTTTTTTAATACAAGCAACACGCAGTCCAAGTCAAGGTTCAGATCTCACTAATGGACTTGCAGAACATCATGATGCTCACATAACCCAATGACCATAAAATTCTAAAGCAGTGTGTAAATCAAACTTTCAACTTTTATCTCAATAGTTTTAGTCTAAAGTATGGTTTACTTTCTAAAGTAAACCATAACACTAAAAAGTTCTGGGGGGAACTCCCAAAGCTCTCCTGGTTTTGAATAAGTTAAAACTAGCCCGTCACATGCCAAATTTGGCCTATGTGTGGTCCTGACTTCCAAATACCACAAAGAAATGCTCACTTGTAAGTCCAGGCACCACCAGCCACAGTCTTCATGCAGGAACCACAGTGCCAGATCCCCACTGCGCGTCTCTTCATCTTGGTCTGTAAAAGGGAAGCAATTTTCACTATGAAATAAAGAAAAAGCTTTACCTTACAATCTCTCAAGAACCTAAATTACATTTAAAAATTTTTGCATAGTAAACAGCCAAGTATCTACTAAATGAAAACCTCTACTGAAGCAAGCAGAATGTTATAAGATACACTACACCTCCTGGGGTTTGACACAGAAACATCAGTAAAAACAACCATTTTCCCCAAAGCAAGTTTGGCTTAGGCTGCAGCTTTTTGCCAAATCATTTACTCTTTGGCTCTTTAGTGTCTGTCTTTAAATGACGAACATTTCACAAAATCTAAAGTTGCCACCCATACTCTATCTGGAAACTGACAGCGCAATTCCAAGTGCTCATCAACACCCCGTTTACAAACTACCTTAAAGACAGGCCTCACTTGGGAAGGAAACCTGCCCTCCTTCCCTCTCACCCCCACCAGATGCCACCTTACTTTGCCGCAGAAGGAGCAGGTGTACTTGGCGTGCTGGCTGATTTCAATTTTCTTCACCATTTTCCGGAGGGAGGCACCATAGCGGGTCCCGTATTTACCGACGATGCCGACCTTCTTGGTGCGTTTAGCCTGTAGTAGAGACAGAAAAGGAAAAGACGAGAGATATTCAGACTTGGAGCTCGGGTTCCCGCGCCTCCACCTCCCCTCCGCTGTGACCCAGTTTCCCCCCCAGTTCAACCGTGCGAAAGCAGCGTTCGGGACTGGCCCTGTGCTCGGAGGACCCCCCCCCGAGCCGCCCCCGACTGCTTCCAAAGTGGAGTCTCCGGACACGGCGAGGACGTGGAGACTTCGGAGGACACGGGACAGGGCAGGCGGGTGGGAGCGCGTAAGCCGAGAAAAAGGACAGATGCGGGCGGATAGAAAGTTCGGCCTAAAAGGGCCAGGGCTTACCATGTCGCCGCCACCTAGGCCCAGACCCAGAGAGGAAGAAACACTCTGCGCAGGCGCAGTTTTAGGCGGGCGAGCGGAAGTGACGACGAGGCCTCTCTAGGAAGTGAGCTCTATGGTCTGGAGGTCTCCTGGCTGTTCTCTGCGCCTGGAGGCCTCTGAGCGGCCACCCGGGATGTGTTTGGGGTGGTTGGAAGTTACTCCACCAGATCCACCCCGATTCGCAAACTGTAGGGACAAACAACTATAGCAGAAGCACATCCACATTATTTCACGCAAATCACAAAAATCCTGCCAAGCAGGTACCATCTCCTCCATCCTGGGTGCAAGGAAATGGCTTGTGTACTGGCCCTTAGAAAAGAAGTGCGTAAATCTCATGTTTGTGACTCTAAATCTTACGGGTTTTTTTCTAAAATTGTCAGGCCTAGATTGCCGAGGCAAGTGACTGAAATCCAAGGCTCCCCTCTCAGCACACGTTGCAGCCCATCGGGGAGAATCACACCCTCACATTAATGAATTATGAAAACTTTCTAATCACAGCGAGCGCTAGAGGAAAGGAAAATGGTTTTACCTGAGCCGAATGTGGAAAAGCCTGAAGTTCTCTGAGAGAATTCTGAGACTGGAAGCCTGGGGAAGAGTTAGCAGTCACTGCGGCCCTCCCGCTTCTCCCTGGGGCTCCTCAGTTCTGGTGTCCTGCCCCTCCTGTTTCAGAACCTGCTCTCCCGGCCCCATCCTCGGGCTTTCTGGCAGGTTCCTGCTCCAGACCTGAAGACTTGAACTCCCTCATCTCACTCTAACCTCAGGCCTTCCTGTCTTCCCAGCTCCCTCCAAGCCTCAGCAGGGAAGACACTGGGCAAATGAAATTATTTCTGCATGTAAAACACACACTAGGAAGTTTTGCGGCCTTTTCTCAGAGGATGCATTTCTCCGGGAATGACCAGAGGATAAGAAGCTGAAAGAACTATTGGAATAAAAGCAGAAGAGAACATCCATCGTTTAAAGACCAAGAAAGCCCTCCAGGGCTGCAAGGCATTGTGGGATACCTCGTTATGTTTCCAATCAGAACTTTGATAACAGTTCACAAAGTTGAATACTATCTCAAAATAATTTTGCATGTGTTCATTTTCTTCACAATTATATTAAAAGCAACTTGCAGACAGCCACATACTTCATATTGTCGCTTTCTTGGAGAAGTGACTAATTCAATTTTTTAATACATCATGATCTGAGTACAATACTAGAAGAAATACTGGTGCTCAAGGGCAGCAGAAGTGCTAATAATGGTGCCAGCTGGCATTGTTGAAAGGTAATATATGGTAAACACAGTCTGAGAGTTTTACATGTATGTTCCTGATGTAGGATAGAAGAAATAAGTAGGCAGGAAGGAGACAAATGGGAAGGAAAAGTAAAAATATCACTTTAATATAAACACCTGAAACTAAAGCGCTTCAGCTCCACCCTTAGGAGATCCCCTACCCTAATCTCCTAAAGCCCTGCCCCCCCCCCCAAGAGCCAGGACAAAGGACACCGGAAATTTACAGCCAAGGGCAGACCCATCTTGAAACCTGAGAAAGAGGAAGGACTCAATTTGGACCACCTACCCAATTTGGACCACCTACCTATCCTTCCACCTATACCTGAAGAAGGAGGAGGTCCAGACTTCTTCTGTGCCCACCCCTCTTAAAAGCATATAAAAGACAGAGTTTTGCCACGCCTCCCTCTCTTGCCAGCATGTTCACATCTGGCCAGGAAGATGTCCACTCACCTGTTTTTTTTTTTTTTTTTCCCCTTTCCCTCTTTTCCTAAATAAATTCCTACTTTTTGTTCCTAAATGGCACGTGTTAAAATTCTTTTTATCACGGATGCCAAGGACCCACGAGTGGGACCGGGTTATCCCACAACATTCCCATTTGATTTTCATTATGATCCTTTAAAATGGGAAGAATTATTATCTTCATTAAAACAGAGAGGAAATCTCATATAATGTTTAGAAGCACAGGCTCTGAAATCAGACGGTCCAGCTCTGCTACTCACCGGTGGTGAGACCTTGGACAAGTTATTTCATTATTCTGCCTGTTGTTTTCTTTAGCTATAAAATATGGATAACTATGATACCGCCTTCACAGAGTTGTTATGAGTTAATGAATTAAATTAATGAAAAGTAGCCAAGTTTGGTGGCATGGATCTGTAATCCCAGTACTTGGGAGGCTGAGACAGGAGGATTGATGGTTCGAGGCCAGCCTCAACAATTTAGGGAGATCCTGTTTCAAACAATAAAAAAGTAAAAGGGCTGGAGGTATAGCTCAATGGTAGAATGCCCCTGGGTTCAATCCCCAGTAACAAATAAATAAATATAAATAAATAAATAAATGTCTGAAAAATTTGCTGCAGTGCCTGGAACATAATAAAGATCATAAAATGGTAACTATTACTCTGTGTATGTGTGTGTGTGTGTGTGTGTGTGTGGTACCAGGGGCATTCTACCTCTGAGCTCCACCCCCAGTCCTATTTTTTATTCTTTATGTTGAAACAGGGTCTCACTAAGTTGCAGAGAGCCTCACTAAGTAGCTGAGGCTGGTCAAGAACCTGGATCCTCCTGTCTTGGCCTCCCAAGTACAGGGTTTACAGGTTCATCCAGGAGGACAAGGCCTCCGTGTTGATCTCTGCATCTCAGGACTGGTACAGAGCTGGGGTAAGAAATATTTGTTGGAGAATTGTTCCCTTGCATGGTATAATTGTACTGGTATTACAAACCTGTGCTACCACGCCTGGCTTAACTATACTATTATTCTTCCAGATGAAAGATCCAAGTCTCAGAGAAGTTAAGAACCTCGTCCAGTGGCACACAGCAATAGGTAGGTGGTGGAACTAGAACTTAAGTCTAGATCTTTCTGACCCCAAAATCAGTTCTCTTAATTCCTGGTGTGTATTACTCCAAGTCATAATATTTATTATGCTAAGAAAGCAAAATAGAAAGTGCACTTGATATGGAATCAGGACCCTGACCCTTGGTTCCAACCGAGCTCTGTAACTACCTTGTGGTATGACTTTGGGTGAGCTACAGTTCCTACATAGAGAACCGCCTCCGTACTTCCGAACAGCCAACATCTTTCTTTACAGTGAGGGGCTGGACCAGATGACCTCCAAGGTCCCATCCACTTCCTATCTTCTATGGTTCCAGGGAGAACTCTTAGACTTTGAATACTATTGGGTGAGTGACTGAGCATGCAATTTGCCATCCTATTCTTTCTATCTATCTATCTATCCATCTATCTGTCTGTCTATCTATCTATCTATCTATCTATCTATCTATCTATCTATCTATCTATCTCACAGTACTGGGTGCTGAGCTGTATCCTCAGCCTTTTTAAAAAATTCATTCATTTTTTATTTTGAACCTGTCTTGCTAAATTGTCGAGACTGGCCTTGAACTTGTGATCCTCCGTCTCAGCCACCCAAGTACTGGGAATATAGGTGTGCGCTACTACGCCCAACTTAATTTTCATTTTGAGACAGGGTCTCACTAAATTGTTCAAGCTAGCCTCCAATTTTTGATCCTCCTGCTTCAACCTCCCAAGTTGCTGAGAATACAGATATGCACCACTACATCCAGTCATTTTATACATTTTTATGAAACAAAAGCAGTTCTATTTTTATCCTCCTCAGTCTGTTCCTTCAGCTCTGGCTGTATAACTCAAAGAAGGAAAAGAAAAGGAAAAAAAATAAAGTCTAATTTTTATGGTAATGGGTAGTGGAAATAATTAAATTGCTTTTGTCTATAAACCTATCTGCAATTTCTAATTATTTTATGATATGCATGCATTTCTTTCATAATATGGAGAAATTATCAATTAGAAATAACTCCAATGACACCAGCAGCAACCAGTATACCTAATACCCAGATTTTGGTTTGTAATACCATTCTCCAGTTAAAAGAATTGGGTCTCCTTGGAGAAATGGCTGATCCTAGGACTGCAGCAGAAAATAGTCAAGATGAGCCTGGAGGATCTGATAGTGCCAAAAAGTAAGGAAATGTTAAAAAAAAAAATCCAGGAAGCCCTACCTTGATGGGGGAATGTCAAAGAGATTTAGAAGCCAACTGAAGAATTCCCAATGGCCAATGCTGGAAAACTTTGAGCAATAAATTAAGAAGTATTCATTTATAACCCAAAGGATAAAAAAATGTCCATGAGGCCAAATACATGACTGAATAAATAAATAAATAATTAAATAGGGAGAAGAGGTCAATTTTTGTTGCAGAAGAATTCCATAGTTTTTATGGATACTCTTTCCTCAGGGAAGAGAAGCATAACTCCCCATTCCTGTGCAGAATGGGCTGTGCAGAGTGACTTCCAAAGAGGACAGCATGGAAAGGGGGATAAAGAGTGACTTCAGCCTGGCATGGTGGTGCATGCCTGTAACAGAAGGTGTGCTTGGAAGGCTGAGGCAGGGGAATCTCACAAGTTCAAGGCTACCCTGGGCAACTTAGCAAAACCCTGTCTCAAAACAAAATTAAAAAAGACAGAGATGTAGCTCAGTGGTAAAGTGCTTGCCTAGACCCAGGATTTAATCTCTAGTACCACAAAAAAAAGAAAGAATGTGACAACATTCCCTTTGCCAGGTGATACAGATCAACATCACAGTGATAAATCATGTTGGCAGTGTGTGTATCCTTGGTATGAGGTACTCTACCCTTGTGATAATCTTCCTTCCTCAAACCCACAACCTCAGTCTAATAATGAGAAAAACATCAGACAAATTCCAGAGAGGAGCAGCCTACAAAATACGTGACCAGTACTTGTCAAAACTGTCAGCATCATCAAAAACCCAGAATGCTTGAGAAGCTGTCAAAGCCGAGAGGAGCCTGAGGTAGCATGATGACTAAATGTACCATGGTGTCCTGGAACAGAAAAAAAAGAAAAAAAGACACTAGGTAAAAATCAAGATCTGAGTAAACCATGGATTTATTTATGTATGTATATATTTATTTATTGTGGTGCTGGGGATTGAACCCAGAGGAGTTCTACCTCTGAGCCACACCCCCAGTCCTATTTTATTTTTTGGTTTGAAACAGGGTCTCACTAGGTTGCTGAGAATATCACTACATTGTCAAGGCTATCCTTGAACCTGTGATCCTCCTGTCTCAGCCTCCCAAGTACTGGGATTACAAGCATGTGCTACCAGGCTTGGCAAAACCATGGAATTTAGTTCATAATCATATATCCATATTGTTTGATTAATAGCAACCATGTACCATACTAATGTAAGATGTCAATCATAGGGGAACTTGAGTGAGAGCATATATAGAAACTGTCTGTACTTCCTCCTCATCTTTTACTTTTTTATTTTTATTTTTTTCTTATGAATTGGAAGCAGTTCTAAAAAGCAAATTCAGTTTAAAACCAACCCAGCAGGGCATGGCGATACACACCTGTAATCTCAGTAATTGGAAGGCTGAGACAGGAGAATTGCAGGTTTGAGGTCAAGCCTCAGTAATTTAGTAAGACCCTCAGCGACTTAGCAAAACCTTGTTTTAAGATAAAAAGTAAAATAGGGCTGGGAGGTATGGCTCAGAGTTCAGCCAGGTTCAGCTGAGCATGGTGGCACCTACCTGCAATCCCAGTACCTGGGATACTGACAGGAGGATTGCAAGTTCCAGGACAGCCTCAGCAATGTAGTGAGACTCTCAGCAGCCTAGCAAGACCCTGTTTCAAAATAAAAAAGAAAATAGCCGGGCGTGGTGGCACACGCTTGTAATCCCAGCATTCGGGAGGCTGAGACCGGAGGATCTGGGTTCGCGGCCAGCCTCAGCTACCTAGTGAGGCACTCCGCAACTTAGTGAGACTCGATTTCAAAATAAAGAATAAAAAATAGGGCTGGGGGTATAGCTCTGAGGTAGAATGCCCCTGAGTTCAATCCCCAGTACCGCAAAAAAAAAAAAAAAAAGAAAATAGAGCTGGGTGTGTAGCTTAGAGGCAGAATGCCTTGGATTCAGTCTCTAGCACCCCCCACCCCCCACCAAAAACCCAAAAAAACTCCACCCCCAAGGTTCCTCCAGGAGGACAAGGCCTCTGTGTTGATCTCTGCATCTCAGGACTAGCTCAGAGCTGGGGTAAGGAATATTTGTTAATGGGGAATTGTGCCCTTGCATGGTATAATTGTAGTAGGGTTATAGAAGGTTTTATATTTGAGTTTCTCTGCCTTACAAGGCCAATCCATTTATGTCAGAACTGAAAAGGTTGTAGAGATATTCTAGACAAACTGGAGACCGAGGCTCAAGGAGCCCAAATGACTGGCCTGAGGTTGCACAACCAGTAAGGGACTCCAGGCCTGCGTTCTCCCGACTGTGTAACAAGACTCACGTCTCCGGGTCTGTTTCCTCAGCTGTACAGAATACCACCCACCCGTGAGGGTCTTGGGAGGATGAAATAAGCCTCACAAAGTGCTCCCAAGACCCTTATCATCATTGTTGAGATGTGGCTGCGTTGCCTGATTTTCAGGTCTCTCGGTGCCTGTTCAATCCCACCTTTTCTCTGCCATACTCAAGGACGACAGCAGATCTGTTTTTTACTTTCCTAAAAATCTGCCTCTTTTCTCCTTAATTTCTTTAGCTTGGGCACAGTGAGTTTGCTACAGTCACAGTGACCGTCCCCCAAGGTTCAAGGCATCTCGGTTCCACCTTCTACACCAGGCTCTTCCCTAGCTTAGGGTCCTTGGCAGGGGCCAAGGGAGCAAGTCCCTCCTCCCCTAGAAGGGAAATGCTCTGCCTTTTGAGGTTGACATCTGAAAAGTTTTCCACACAAGCTAGACCTGCTCCAGAAACTGTGCATTAAAACAAAACCATAGCAGGGCTTGATGTTGCATGCCTGTAATCCTGGTACTTGGGATTAGTACCAATCCTTGGTACTAATCGAAGGTTCCAGGACAGTCTCAGCAACTTAGCGAGGCCCTGGACAACTTAGAGAGACCTTTAAAAAAAAAAAATGGCTGGGAGTATAGCTTGGAGGTAGAATGCCCCTGGTTTCAGTCCCCAGTACTGAAACTAAAACTATTCGTATTGGTGCAAACGGGGTTGGTGGATGGAGTGCTGAGAATCAACACTTGCAGTGGTCCTCCTGTTCCCTGGGTGGGTGGGCAAGTACCGATAGCCCTGTGCTGGGGCGGCTGAGCAGAGCGGAGGCGAGGCCTTGAGCTGTCTGCAGTGTCCCAGCCAGATGAGCGTTTTGCAAATGTACGGCCACACCCTGCATGGCCTCTGTCTGGCCTTTGGGGGTCTGAGAGAGACAGAGAGCAAGAGAAAAAAAGAGACAGAGAGAGAGAAGAGAGAGCGCATGATGCATGAACAATAATGTATTCGAGCAACTGAAGATGAGACACTCCATAACAAGAGGAAATTGTTCATGTTCAGAGCGATTTTGTCAAAATGGAATGATTCTCTTTAAATAGCCAGCTTAGGGATGTACAAATCACACTCTCATGAAATCAGCTCTAAGTGACTCCAGAAAATTGTGCCTCTCATAAAGTCTCAATTTGTCTTATCTATGGGCCAATAAATCTCCATCTTCATTAGAGGATCATCAAGTTTA
>PVLC010030077.1:0-19746 GCA_004027655.1 Graphiurus murinus | reverse complement strand
CATGCTAGGCAAGCAAGTACTATACCACTGAGCTATATCCCCAGCTCCCTTCATAGTCTCTTAAACCCATTAGGACTTTAACAAATACAAAAGAGAAATAACATTGGCCTTAGAGAAATACACTCAAGAATTCTGAAAAGCCAGAGTTCCATGACAATAGAATCAACTAAAGAGTTGAGGTGTGCTTGCTTGCCCTCTGGACCCTGCTTGGAACGTCTGAGCCTGTCCTCATGAGTGAGAGACCAGCACCCATCCTTAGATCATCTCAGCGCGTGCTCTGTTCCCTTTCCATCCTAGATGCGCGTGCTGGACAAGCTGATGGTAGAGCGGCTCTCGGCAGAGAGAACAGAGTGCCTGAATCGCCTGCAGCAGCACTCAGATGCCGAGAAGCATGAGGGAGAGAAGCGACAGGTGAAAACCAGCATCTAGCACATGTCCACTGAGCTAAAAGGTTCAGACCTGTCATTGAAAACTCAGAGGCTGGGATTCCTGAAAAACAATTGTATTACAAATTATTCTCATAACCCCAAAATGAAGTTAATAGCAAAGAACCCATGGTTTAGTTTATGTCTGTTACTGAATGTGCTGGCAACAGGCGCAGACTGAGCACCCTGGGGGAAGTGTCATCTCTGCCTTGAGTCAGTTCTCTGTATGGGGCCTGCATGGAGCCAATTCACTGTTGTTGAAGGAGACATGGTTCCCTCCCGGAAGGAGTTTGCTGTCTCTGGGACTGTAGATAGACATGGAACAATGGACAAGGAAAGGATACTCACGAGCACATCAAACTCCTGCTTAGCAGCAGCCAGAAATGTTTGGTTTGAGAGATTTGGGTGGCTTTTGGACATTTGAATTTAACATAGCTCTAGGTCACTTACTGAAGATTATACATCTTGATTTGGGTGTTTGGTGTGACCCATGTGTGGATGGGTAAACCCATAACTTTTAATTTATCAAAATGGCTCTCATAATTCAAAAGTCCATTCTTTATTTTTTGTAGTACTGGAGATTAGACCCAGAGGCAGTCTGCCTCTAAGCTATACCCTAAACTCTTTTATTTTTTTATTTTGAAACAGGGTCTTGCTAGGTTACTAAGAGTCTTACTAAGTTGCTGACGTTGGTCTTCAACCTGCAGTCCTCCTGACTGTCTCCCAAGCACTGGAATTACAGGCGTGCACCAGCACGCCCAGCTACAAAAGTCCACTTTTGATACTTTTGTACACTCGCTATTTATTTATTTATTTTTAGTTGTCCTTGGTGGATGAAATAAAAGCCTGGTGCATGTTAAAGATTCAAAATCTGGAGCTGAAGCTTTCTGGAGATTCGAGGGCCTCCAGGACTAAATCCACACCCTCTACTTGTGAATCCTCTACAGGTAACTCAAGCACAGAGAAAGCCCTTCTGTCCAAAGGCACTGTGGCCCTCGGTCTTGCTCTCCTGCCTCTAAAGGCAGTCCAGATGATAGGACTGTGGAGGACACTAGATTGTAGAGGATGCTCTTTAAGGGGCAAAGCCTATGTTTTGTTCACAACTACATACTCTGTTTCTATGCAATAATAAAGTACTTGTATATGTGCTCAAACATAATTGAATGAAGGAATGAAAGAATTACTGATCGGTAATAACAATGTTGATGTGGTGAGAGTGGACCCCAAAGATGAGGGGTGATGAACAGCCATCCTTGACCTCTGTGCCTTTCTCCACTTTCTTCTTCTTGATTGGCCGTTCGCCTTTGTCCAACTATGTCAGAGCCTCATTATATAGTAGTTCATGAATTGAATTTGTCCCAGGTGTGAGATAATAGATGCTTCAAGCAATGCATCTGTACGTTAGCCACAGTGGTGACACTTGGTAATTTTGAGGACATTCAGAGCCTGGTAATTAGGCCTACTTGGGGGATGTTAGTATGTTATGTATTTCATGTTACCACAGCCAGTTTCAGAACTGTGAGTTTGTCTTTGTGCTGACACATTGGGAAACATCCCGGGCAAATATTCCTGCTAGGACTAGTTATGGAACTTATTATGGAGCCTTAAATTTAAATTGGAACTTGAGTTAAGGGACAGGTACACTGTTTTTATGGCCCAGAAATTAGAGAAGGGATATATTCATTCTCATGGAAAAGTGCCTATTCTATTTTGAGACACTTAGTAAACTGTGTCATCCTTAGGCATCAGGAAATAAGACCCAGAATTCTAGGGTAGATTGAGGCAGTATAAAGAAAAGGCAAGCAATTTTTTAGTCTGGATACTGTGCCAGTGTGGCTAATACAGAATCCATGAAAGCCTCGACAAGTCAAGATGATAATCGGGGGGACAAAGACATGGAGAAAACCATAGAAAGGTGATTGAGAATGCTGGTGGTTTACAGGATTCCCAGGACTCTCAAATGCCCACCTACCGCCTGTGTGAACATGGACTTGCTCTGACCATTTCTTCTTTCTCCTTCTGAAACCAGGTGTGGATCAGTCAGTGGTGACTGCGGGGCCAGCAGCGGCTTCTGACAGTTCCTCTCAGGTGGTTAGGCCCAAGGAAAAGGCTCTCAACTCTACTGCTACTTCCTCTGACTGTACAGGTTCCCGGCTGAGGAATGTCAAGGTCCAAACAGCCCTGCTGCCTTTGGCTGAGGGGGCCAGATGCGATCAGCAGACTGGACCTGTCGTTAACAGAGGCACTCAGACCAAGAAGTTGGGCAAAAGCGGGCCGACCAGGCATCGGGCCCAACACCCGGTGCCCAGCACCACCTGTGGGCAGCCACCAGCAGTGGGCAGTGAACTGACTGCCCCCCACATTCGAGACACCTCTCAAGCCCTGGAGCTCACCCAGTATTTTTTTGAGGCTGTTTCTACCCAGATGGAAAAGTGGTATGAAAGGAAGATTGAAGAAGCACGCAGCCAAGCTAATCAGAAAGCCCAGCAAGACAAGGCCACGCTGAAGGAACACATAAAAAGCTTAGAAGAGGAGCTTGCTAAACTAAGGACTAAGGTGCAAAAGGAAAATTAGGACCTGGGAAGTAGAATGAAAGAGGACTCAAGGATTTCCAGTTCTGCACACTACAGAACAGCTATGCCAAAGGAGCCGATTTCCATGCACATTGACTTATCTTTTAAAAAAATCATTAATTGTAAAATGTGCCAGATACAGGCTTCCTATGCCTTGAGGTTATGAAGACTAATACAATTAAGCTGAAACCAGGGGAAACTTGCTTAGTTTCATGTTTCATTATAAACTCGAAACCTCAGTCCAGGTTCATCTGAAGTTCAAAAGCTCAAATTAATCTGGCCATGATAAAAAACAGAATGATGAGAATGATATGTGACCCTAACCCTAAAATCCAGGATGTGTGAAATAAATCAAAGCAGGAAAAAAAAATCTCTTATGAACTCAAGTAGTTGTTCATATAAATGTAAACCACCTGCTGTGCCTAGACAGGAGTGTCTTTCTGTAAAAGTTGTACCTCTGAGATGTGCTAAACCCTGTTTCTCAAATTTGTAGTTCTCAAAAATTCTGACATTTTAACCAGGTGAAAATTTATCCAACAGTTTGAGGGGAAAGATATTTCCATGATGTCCCAAGTTCTGGTATATCTGAAAATAATTTTTTTAAAAAATCAGTTTATTTAAATAATAATTGGTGAACAGCACTAGAAATGTTAACTGGGTTCCAATGAGAAGAGTTCAACTCATTTGGTCATGATTTTTGTGTTTTTAGGCCAAAATATCATTGATTAATCATTGCAAAAACAGATTAATGAAAAAAATTTACCTGAAGCTTCTACAACTTATTCATAATCAAACCTAGTTACCTTCTAAAATTTGAGATTATTCATCTACATTTTTAAAAGAATAAGGCAGTATCTTCAAAGTTTTTCATTTTGAGTTCTGTCACTGAAGAACCTCGAAATGCTTTCTACTGTTTTATAGTGATAGTGTCAAGGTAAACAATTCAACAACTGGATTTAGACACCACTGTTCCAAGCTTCATGGAATCCTGAAGACTACTTTTGCTAACATAATGAAATATAAACAGAAACAAAGTTATAAATGTAGCTTGGTTATGTTGAAACTTTGCATTTCTCTTCCAAGGTCTTGGTCCTTGGAATGTGGAATTATATCCATCTCCTCAAAATTCAATGTATGCATAGAAATTTTAGTTCTGTATATCTACAAAAACCTAGTAACTACTGGCCATAATTGTGAATAAAATGCTATTCATTGAGCCAAAGAGAAAATATTGACTTGTTGACATCAGAACATCCTGAGAAACAGTATGCATAGTCCTTTGTCAAGCCTGTAGTTTTAATGATGTATAGTGACAGTCTGTGGACATTCCTTCAAAAAGTGACTCAGACGTATGCCACTGTCACAGAACCTGAAAGTGGAATGACTTTGATGTCTCAAGTTGATTTCATGTGTTTGTGAGCTGTTCTTGGTCCTTAGCTCCTAGGTAGGTGCGATCCCTCCCCAGACTCTCATGCGCCTCTCTCTCCTCATCTCCCTATTTGCTCCTAATGCAGACTTTCCCAGCTAGATGGGACCTTCAGTTTTCTAAATCTGTTCCCAACAAGATAGCACTAACTTATGTAGGATTGTTCCTTCATATACTCGGATTTATTGGGAACTGCCTAATGCTCAAAGAAGAGAAGAAATCCTGAGAAGTTCAGTAAGTCATGCTCTGAGCAGGAGTTACTTTCACTTATATTTCCTATTACCTCAAGGTATCCTTGTTGAGAAATGATGAAAACAAATTTTTAGATAACTATCAAGTCTAGACCAGAGAGTTCGTTGATGGGAATATTTCCATTATATACCTCCTCCTCATCAGAAGCAGGCAACTTATACCGTGAACTCGGTATTTCCATCAAAAGTTATAGACTGAGAAAGGTCAAATGGATCTAGTCTGGCAGATCTCATCTCTTAGTCCCATGTCTGTCACGGAAGAGAAAACCAAGAGACAAGGAAATAGAATAAGGTCAGTCAGCCTCTTACCCCAGAGCGATGACATCTCAAGACCAGCAAGACAGCATTTAAAGTTCAGCTAGGCTAGGAATGTGTTTGTTCCTTAATATTGTAACACATTTAACTGCAAGTCTTGTGATTTTTTCTAAGTTTTTCTCTTGTGCTATCTGCTAAAATCAGCAAATGCCCCAACTGTATTTTCCAAAGAAAGAGAACTATTAATAGTTTATAGCCTGTCATGTGAGTCACGTTTCAAACTAAAGCTGAAACTTTCAATAGCTATGGGGGGGGGGGTAAGACACAGAAAAGTTGTACAATATTAATTTCTTTTTTAAAAAAAGTGTTAGTACATTATTGCATTGAGTATATTAAGTACTTGTAATAGATTGAGTATATTAGTTATAATCTCACTTTTGATTTTGGGAGCCCAAAATGAAGTGGTGTTTTCAGGTTTATACTTTTTTTTTTTAAGTCAAATGTTGATATACTTGAGGCATGTTGTCTATTTAATATTTTTATCACCTTGAATTTATGTCTCCTCCAAGCATTAAACACTGTTCTCAATACTATGTATCTTAAACTCTTTATTTAAAAAGAAAATGACAGTGTGACTACCTGTTTAGGCTGTATTTTCTTTTTTGTGGTACTGGGGATGGAACTCAAGGGTGTCCTACCTGAGCTATACCTCCAGCCTTTTTTGTGGTACTGGGGATTGAACCCAGGGGCATTCTACCTCCAAGATACACCCCCCCAGCCCCATTTTTTATTCTTTATGTTGAAACAGGGTCTCACTACATTGCAGAGAGCCTTACTAAATAGCTGAGGCTGGCTGTGAACCTGGATCTTCTGGTCTCAGACTCCCTAGTACTAGGATTACAAGCGTGTGCCACCACACCTGGCTTATTTTTTATTTTGAAACGGTCTCACTAAGCTGTGGAGGGCCACACTAAGTTGCTGAGGCTGGCTGGGAACCTGCAATCCTATTCTCTCAAGCCTTTCAAGTTTGGGATTATAGGTATACGCCACCATGCCTGGCTTAACCTGTATTTTCATTTGTTGTGGTTGACTAAATTTTATAGTTCCTGAAGGAGTGTTTTCATACAGCCACACTTTACCTTGTGCATATAAAAGTGTAATTTGGAGCAAATACATCTGATTGAACCCAGGGATATTCTACCTTCAAGCTACATCCCCAGCCCTATTTTATTTTTATTTTGAAACAGGGTCTTGCTAGGTTGATAGAAGTCTCACTATTTGCTGAGGCTGTCCTCAAACCTGCAATCCTCCTGTCTTGGCCTCCCAAGTACTGGGATTACAAGTGTGCACCACCACGCCTGGCTATACATCTGCTTTAAAGTTGAGATTAACTGTATCAACACAACTACTGTAACATGGCAAGATTTCTCAGTGTAATCTTAAATGTTTAAGCTGTTCAGTAAAGGTAGAAGGACAGAATATCACTTGTGTAGTTAAATAATACACGAAACATACTTTTGACAAATAGTTCCTAAAAGTTAAATACATTTCTTCTTATGAAATATAGATTGTGAAAGCCAATCAATTAAATATGACTTAAAAACAAATCAGTTGGAAAAAAAAATGAAGCTAATGAAGCTGTGGGTAGTGGTGCAAGCCTGTAATCCCAATACGTGGGAGGCTGAGACAGGAGGGTCAAAGCTTTGAGGACAGCCTCAGTAAGTAGTGAGTCTCTCATCAAACTATCAAGAACTAAAAATAGGGCTGGAGATATAGCTCAGAGGTAGAATGCCTTTGGGTTCCATCCCCGATACCACTAAATAAATAAATAGAGGTAGAATGCTCCTGAGTTCGATCCCCAGTACCACACACACAAAAACAAACAAAACCTCAGCCAAAAAACAAAACTAGTGATCTTTTAATTTGTATGACTAAAACTTAAGTATTTCGTGATGAACATACTAACAAACCCATGAGATACAAACCAGTATAGCACTTTTATATCAAATAAGAGTAAAGTGAAGCCGGGCGTGGTGGCGCACGCTTGTAATCGCAGCATTCGGGAGGCTGAAACCAGAGGATCCGGGTTCGCGGCCAGCCTCAGCTACCTAGTGAGGCACTCCGCAACTTAGTGAGACCTGGTTTCAAAATAAAGAATAAAAAATAGGGCTGAGGGTACAGCTCGAAGGTAGAATACCCCTGAGTTCAATCCCCCGTACTGCAAAAAAAAAAAAAAAAAAAAAAAAAGTTTTGTTGTTGTTGTTGTTTTGTGTGTGTGTGTGGGGGGGGGGGTACTGGGGATTGAACCCAGAGGACTTCTACCTCCGAGCTACATCCCCAGCCCTATTTTTATTTTTTATTTTGAAACAGGGTCTCACTAAGTTGCAGAGGGCCTCACTAGGTAGCTGAGGCTGGCCGCGAACCCGGATCCTCCTGTCTCAGCCTTCCAAATTCTGGGATTACAACCATGTGCCACCATGCCTGGCTCCACCAGTTCTATTCTGACCAACATCTTAATGACTATGGTCCCATACTTGAGAAGAAATTGGTAAATGAATCTCCTCTTAGGCTAAACAACAAGACTTGGCTTATAATTCGGAGTAAAGTACCCAGTTCACAAAGTAAACTGTTCTTTAGAGATGAAGGTAAAAGCATGGACATTAATCTTAGCTTCTGGAAAGTAAGAAATCAGCTTTGTTTTACCTGCTTTAAAAAACAAAAAACCCCAATTTAGATTTTCTTGGACTCTATTTTCAACTTGCAAATTTAAACCACAAGTACTCTTTATACGTATTCCACATACTCACTGTTAGGAAGAGTATCACCAATATTTGCTGACCTCCACACCTCATAAAATGATATTTGTTTCAAGGATTTAGAAAGAAATTGCCTATATTTTTGAGTATGTATGTTAACTATATTTCTTGAGTGTTCTGTTTAGAAATAGTTTACAAATGTTTCTCCTGTTTGTCAGATGGTTTCTGCACAAGGTTGACTAATATATATCTTATATAAACACCAAAAATTTGGCTCATACAAGCATTTTGAAATATATTACTCCCACTGAAGGTTATTCAGAAATATTCTGTCTTGTGGACTCTAGGATACATGAGGTGGGGGTGGACCCTGACAATTCTGGTCATCAGTGTATGCTCCATCAGTTTATGCCTCTTTTCTGGTATATGGTGTAGCACTACATCATTCTGCAAAAATCTGTCTACATCTTTCAGGTAGTGGTTATATTCTTGGGCTTGTTTGTTTTGTGATGGACGAATTAGAGGACTTCAGTTTGTAGACTGGTAATCCCAGCATTTGCCACAGCTTTCACTTTTACATTTTTCACTAGATTGTGTTATAAAATTATTATAAACTGCTTCAAAAGTGTCCTAAAGTCAACTTTTGAGATGTATTTGTACTAGGGATGGAACCCAGAGCCTTCTGCAGCCACTGAGCTGTATCCCCAGAGTGTGATGTATTTATATATTTCTGATGTATTCTTCAAATTTTCTTTGTTTCTCTTGTCAGTGGAGAACCTAAAGCATCAAAGATCTTCCTTAATGATTTATATCTTTTCACATGGATGATAAGGTAGTGAGAGAATTTTCATGCAAAGTTGCCTAAAATCTTCCCTCCTCTTTTTGGTGTTTTAATGTGTCCACTAAGCTCATATTTTTCTTTCCAACAGAGATCCAGATTCCTAGTTGGTGGTCTCCTGAGAGATAAGTCCTTTGACTATCAAACTACGATGCATTTGAAAAATATACCTTCACCGCCCTGAAGGAGAATGCAGAAGGATTTTTCAAGAAAGTTCTAGATTATCTCCTGGGGTCAGTACACCTCCAGTCTTATGTCTGATACTTTTAACAGCTTTATTCACATATAATTCATACAATGTACATTTAAAATGGATTTGAGCATATTCATAGTACATTCAGTTATATAACCAATGCCATTATCTAACTTTAGGGTATTTTTATCACTTCACAAAGAAACCTCATACCCCTTAGCAATGTTACTCTCCATTCTGGACATTTCATATAAGCAGAACCATGTAATACGTGATCTGCTGTGACTGGCTTCTTTGATTTAACAGTATTATCAGAGTTCATCCATGTATAGCATGAATCAGTTCTTCATTCCGCCTTACTGCCAAATAACTTATTGTATAAATATACCACATTTTATCCATTTATTAGTCGATGGGCACTTTTACTTTCCACTTTTTGGCTATGAATAATGCTGCTATGAACATTCATGTACACATTTCTTATTCACATATGTTTTAGTTCTCTTGATTATAGACCTAGGAGCAGAATTGCTGAAACATATAGTAACTCCATGTTACCTTTTGAGGAGTCCATAGTCTGTTTTCCAAAGTGATTGTAGATATTTTACATTCCCACCAGCAGTGTATGAGGACTCCCAATTTCTCCACATCTTCACCAACATTTATTATTTCCTTTTTAAATTATAGCCACTATAGTAGAAGTGAAATGCTGTCTCACTGTAATTTTGATTTGCATTTCCCTGAGGACTGAGTTGAGCATCTTTTCATGTGCCCAAGTGGCCATCTGGTAGAGTAGTTTTTGTTTCTTAAAAATTTGTTGATGCATCCAAAAACATTTTCAAAACTCAAGTATATTTTTTCAGTGTTAAGGTAATGATTTCAATGTGACTTTCTTTGCTTTCTACAACATACCATGCTCTATCTTCTAATATTTTGCTCAAGTACTGTACATACAATTTGACTTGGCACACAGAGATTTGAAAATCCTTCAGAGTAATGCAACAGTTAAGATTTTGCTAAAGCAAGTGTTTTTTCTAACTCCTTTAGCTGCAGATTGCCTTGAGTAATCATCATTCGGATTGTATCCTGTAGGAGAAAGGGAAATTTGGTCATCACTTTACCTGGATAAACAAGATACAATCCTACCATTTTATTTGTTAAGTTCAAGAACCAGTAGTCAGCTGGCCATGGTGGTGCATACCTGTAATCCATGTACTTGGGAGAATGAGATGGGAGGATTGCAGGTTCAAGGCCAGCCTCAGCAATTTAGTGAGACCCTGTTTCAAAATAAAAAGGGCTGAGGTGTAGCTGGTGGGCAGGGGATATCATTTAGTGATAGAGCATGGGATTGACATGCATAAGCCATGGGCTGAATCTCATCACTCCTGTCTCCCCACACACACACCAGAAACAAAAATCCATTAGTTGGAACTGTTGCATATTAGGAAAGCCAAAAGTTAGGTGGTATTTCATAAAAGCCAGGTGATGCTACTACTGTATAAATTCAGCAACTTAAAATTTTGAAATATCATCTGAGTGCAAAATCTGCACCGTTACAAACAATGATCAAGATGTACCTTTTCAGTGGCATTTATATTCCAAGATGTTTGCTAAACTTTTTTTTTTTTTTTTAAAGTCCACTAATCAATACAAGAGGGGCTGCTCTCACCACAATTTTGTTCTCACCTCCTCTGTGGCACTTTTATTCCTTTTGAATTCTTCCCTTGCCCAGTCCTTCAGGTATTTGCGATCAGAATCATTTGGAACTTGCCGAATTGTTTGCAATATCCTTCTGTACAGAAGAAGAACTTGTTGCCTTCTCATGAACTGTACAGGAGAAGGGAAACGGCAATTAGAACTGCACAAATCAGCAGCTCTACTTTATCAAAACAAACTGTAGATCCTCAATTTTTAAAAGAACAAAAACTTTTTTTTAAATAAAGGGGCTCAGCTGGACGTTTGCTCTACTCCTTTGTCAAACATAAGATTCTTTAAAATCTAGAGCTCACCCCCATTCTCGGCAGGAAAGAAAACGGTTGCGGGTCTCCCAGAAGCTGCAATGGTAACATTTTCCCTAAATGAACGCATTTGTTAAGATCCTTAGGTAATCTTATTTCTTCTTTACCGTAATTCGGTACAACAAATAGAGCAGTCTTTCCCATACCTACTGGACAACCAAGGGCTCTGTCTGGGCACCTAGAAATAAGCCCGGCCCTTCGGCCAGGGGAAGCTCCGCCCCCAAAGTCTGGGGCCAATCAGAGGCTGTACGCGTGGGGTCAAGACCCCAGGACCTGACCCGGTTGCCCGAGACCCCTCGGAGGGCAGGATGGAGCATCAACCTCAGAGCATGGGACGCTGCTCTAGAGAGAACTGCCGGTACCTGCTTTAGTGTCAGAGTTGCTGGAGGTAAACGGGAGGAGACCATTTCCGTCAATAGTGCGCCCAGCCGGAGTCTCTGCGCAGGAGCGGATGTGAGGTCAGCGGCGAGGGGCGGGGTTATCTCGGTTTCCTAGGAGACAGCGTGAGGACTCTGCGTGACTGCCTGACTGGGAGTTAAGCCCAGAAGGTTGGAATGTTTGCTGTGTAGCCTGGGCTAGTAGTTTTCACCTGTCTTAGCCTGAGGTTTCTCAAGGGTTGAATGGAGTAGCGGTTCCTGCGTCATAAAGTTGTGACAACGAAATCAAAATGGGAAGACATTTGGAACAGTTCTTGGCCTGTGACGTGGTTAAGAATTTATCAAGCCAGAGCCGGGCGTGGTGGCGCACGCTTGTAATCCCAGCATTCGGGAGGGATCCCGGTTCGCGGCCAGCCTCAGCTACCTAGTGAGGCACTCTGCAACTTAGTGAGACCCGGTTTCAAAATAAAGAATAAAAAAATAGGGCTGGGAGTGTAGCTCGGAGGTAGAATGCCCCTGAGTTCAATCCCTAGTACTGTAAAAAAACAAAACAACAACAACAAAATTTATCAAGCCGGATGTGGTGACACACGCTTGTAATCCCAGTACTTGGGAGGCTGAGACAGGAGGGTCGCAGGTTCCAGGCCAGCCTCTGCAAGCTAGTGAGGCCCTCCGCAATTTAGTGAGACCCTGTATAAAAATAAAAGAATAAAATAGGGCTGAGTGTAGCTCGGAGGTAAAATGCCCCCGAGTTCCATCCCCAGTACCCCCCCGCCCCCAAAATATATATATAATGGCAGGCGGGCTGGTGGTGCCCGTGTTGCTCTTGTATAATCCAGTACTTGTAGGGCTGGACGTCGTGGTGCACGCCTGTAATCCCTGTACTTGGGAGGCTGAGACAGGAGGATCACAGGTTCGAGGACAGCCTCAGCAAGTAGTGAGACTCTTATCAACCTAACGAGACCCTCTTTCCAAGTAAGAAAATTGGGGTGGGGGTATAGCTCGAAGGTAGAATGCCTCTGGGTTTGATCCCAGTACCAAAAATAAAAATAAAAAATAAAGTAAGTCCAATACTTGAGTCTGACAGGAGGATCACAGGATGGAGCACAGCCTCAGCAACTAGGCTCTAGGCAACCTAGTGAGATCCTGTTTCAAAATAATAAAATACAAAGCCGGGCATGGTGGCGCACGCTTGTAATCCCAGCATTCGGGAGGCTGAGACCGGAGGATCCGGGTTCGCGGCCAGCCTCAGCTACCTAGTGAGGCACTCTGCAACTTAGTGAGACCCTGTTTCAAAATAAAGAATAAAAAATAGGGCTGGGGGTGTAGCTCAGAGGTAGAATGCCCCTGAGTTCAATCCCCAGTACCACCAATAAATAAATAAATAAATAAATAAATAAATAAAATAAAATACAGCTGCGGGTGTAGCTTGAAAGTAGATTGCCTCTGGGCTCAATCCTTAATACTGGGGGGAAAAAAAGTGGAAGCTAAATTGTTTTTGGAAGGGGAGAAAATTAGTGTGCTCTTTTCTAGCCTCTTTAACGTGTATGGTGGAAGAGACTTTTTTGTTTTTTGCCGTACCATGGATTGAACCCAGGGACATTCTACCTCTGGGCCACACCCCCAGTCTTGTTTTTTTATTCTTTATTTTGAAACCGGGTCTCACTAAAGTAGCTGAGGCTGGCCACAAACCTGGATCCTCCTGTCTCAGCCTCCCAAGTACTAGGATTACAAGCGTGCACCACCATGCCCGGCCAAGACTTAAGTTTGAAACATTTCTTTTTCAAGTTTGTGTCCTGTACTTCTAGGGGGGAATTGGAACCCAGGGGCATTCTACCTTTGAGCTATATACACCACCAGCCTTTATTTTGACATGGTGTAGCTCAGTTTTTGAGGCTGGCCTTGAGCGTGCAATCCTTCTCAGCCTCCAAAGTACTGGAGTACAGGTGTACACCTGGCAATGTCCTGCACTTTTTTTTTTTTTTGCGGTACTGGGGATTGAACTCAGGGGCGTTCTACCTCCGAGCTATACCCCCAGCCCTATTTTTTATTCATTATTTTGAAACCAGGTCTCACTAAGTTGCGGAGTGCCTCACTAGATAGCTGAGGCTGGCCGCGAACCCAGATCCTCTGGTCTCAGCCTCCCGAATGCTGGGATTACAAGCGTGCGCCACCACGCCCGGCTGTCCTGCACTTTTTTCCTCACTCTTTCCCCAAGCATTTTCTTAAGAGTGGTTGTCGTCATTGTGATTTGGAAAAAGACTTTAAAATGTTTCCCTCATTAGGATTTTAAGCATTTTTCATCACTATTAACAAGAAACTAAACACTACATTCAGGCTTTTGCGTCTTCCTAGTTGTTTTTCCCCCACAATTCATCCTTAGATTATACATCTAGTAGTGAGTCTAGTGCATCTTTGCCATATAATTTCCCAAACAGTGGAGAATTAAAACCAAAAATTACCCAGCTACCTATTTACTGAGCACTTGCTTGAGTACTTTGGCTGTTAAAATTCTGATGCTCCCTTTTCCTAGCTGTGTTCTAGCTACTTCTGGCCTGTTTTCTCATTTGTGACGTGAATAATATCCACCTCGCAGTTGTATTTTATGTAATGTATGGAGAACAGACCCTAGCACATGTAAGAACTCTAATCCTTAGCTCCTTCACTTTACTAGACATTGTATAAGTGATACTAGTTCTCAAATTTTGTCTAACAGAGGAGCACTAACAATTCATTGCTGACTTACTTTAGTGAAGCTCGACTTTTATAATTATACTGATTTGTGAATTGACTGTTCATGACTTAGGGCCATTTATGCCAGTCAGGACTTTTATTCTAGTTTTTCATGGGCTGTACTCTATTTTATACAGTTTTAAGTCTCTATACTATCACAAGTATCTTTTGAGACTCCAGTTTCCTTTCCCACTGAGGACTTTGCAACTTTTTTTATTTAAGATATTTACCTTATCTAGTACTTTAGTTTATGGCATAATGTGGATCCAAGTTCTTTTCCAGCCACTAAGCTGATTTCAACACCACTTATTAGATAATTCCTTCCCTTTCCAGGGCTTTGTGATTACTTTTTGAACATATGGTAAATTTAGGGTATAAAAAATCTGAAATATCTCGGAGGTAGAATGCCCCTGAGTTCAACCCCCAGTACCGCAAAAAAAAAAAAAAAAAAAAAAATCTGTCAGGTTTTTTTTTAAATCTTGGACTAATTTTTTTTTTTTTTTGCATGTTTTACTACCTGACAGGACTCTATAGTTTCTTATAAAAATCTATTAGTGTTTTATATGACCTTTAGACATTTTTTGTATCATTTCTAAGTCATCTTAGGATCTTTATTGGAATTTTGAATTGGTGTTTATTAATATGAAGAAACATTTTTTATACTTTTTTTGGCCTCCAGAAATAATTCACTTATACTAGACTCAGGTAATAACTGTCATGGATTATATATATTCTCTGTCCTCAAAGACTCATATTTGGGACAGGAAAATCTGTAAGTTCAGAGCTCATTTTTCCCAGAGGACCTATTTGACGTAGTTGTTTGTCAGAAAGGCAAAGTAGGCAAGAAGGTTCTAGACAACACCTCAAACACTGGCAGTTTGCTATGACCAGATCAGTGGTGGGGATGTTGGGAAGGGTCAGGAAGAGTCCAGCAAAAACATCAAACAGTATCCTCTTTGCAACAGGGAGCCCTGAAGAGACTTTCAAGTGGAGAGGTTTTAGAAAGATCTCCTTGGATTTTGAATGAAGCAAGCAAACACAGATACCTGAGTAAGTCTTGGTGATGGTCTTGTAAGACTGTATTGCCTAATGAGGTCATAGCTGTCTTTGTTGTGCAAGTATCATGGACTGTACTTACACAATGAAAACAATGCCGCATTTCTTAAATCGTGTCCATCATTAAATGACCCATGACTATTAACTGAGAATGCCAAAAGTAGCCTTGTTGGACCTCTGGATAGATAACTTGCTGGCCTTTTGTGTGGATGATGGTTGAGACTGTGGGAATGGTGAGGCTGTTTAAGCAGAAGTTATTACAAGAGCATGCAGACTCCTTAAATGTCAGAACTTAGCCAGGGATGGTGATGTATGCTATGCTTGGGAGGCTGAGACAGGAGGATTGCAGGTTTGAGGCCAGCCTCAGCAATTTATTTTTTTAAATTTAAACTGCTTTTATTAAGGTAAGTTGTGGTGAGTGTGTGTGTGTGTGTATTACTGGGGATTGAACCCAGGGGCATTCTCCCTCTGAGCTACACCCCCAGCCCTATTTTTTTTTTGTGGTACTGGGGATTGAACTCAGGGGCGTTCTACCTTCGAGCTACACCCCCAACCCTATTTTTTATTCTTTATTTTGAAACAGGGTCTCACTAAGTTGCGGAGTGCCTCACTAAGCAGCTGAGGCTGGCCTTGAACCCGGATCCTCCAGTCTCAGCCTCCCAAATGCTGGGATTACAAGCGTGCGCCACCATGCCCGGCTGTGTTTGAGGCTTTAGCCTCGGCAATTTAGTGAGATCCTGTTTCAAAATAAGAATTCTAAAAGCACACTTTTTACAATTTTTTGTCATATTCCATTAAGAGTGATCACACATTACTGCCAACAGTGGTATATGTTTTAATAGTTTTCAGAATATAAGCTGCATAGCTTTTTAGAATAAAAAATAATGATGCTATAAGTTCAGGTACATGCTTTAGGACACTTGGCTAAACAACAAGCAATCTGTGTCTTTGATGACCACCATATAAGGGTGGCAGACTTCACAGTGTAGCTTGAAAACAGACATGGAGATAGATGATTATGTCATGACATGTTGCCTACAAAAGAACATTCTGATAGAAAATTAAATAGAACACAGTGCACAGTTTCAAGTATTCAAGCACTGCTT
Source organism: Graphiurus murinus (assembly GCA_004027655.1). Taxonomy (NCBI): domain Eukaryota; kingdom Metazoa; phylum Chordata; class Mammalia; order Rodentia; family Gliridae; genus Graphiurus; species Graphiurus murinus. The sequence goes on along the minus strand of PVLC010030077.1, from coordinate 3,739 downwards.
TCTGGCCAAGAAAAAACTGCCAAAAACCATTGATGTGTTTTGACTAGGAAAAAAAATCTAGATGTAGCTGCTTAGTTCTTGTGAACACAGCATTTCTTTTGTAGAATGAGACTGGCTCAGTCTAGCTTGAAAGCAGTGTGAGGAATGATTCTTCCCCTTAGCTGTTAAGAAAAACAAAAACAACAAACAAAACTAAAGAAATAAATTACTACAACCACAGGGACTATGGCACTGAGAGAATGAAATAAACAAAGGGAAAATCATCTTTCCATCATTGCATAGTCTCCCAAAGCAGCAAAAGTGATGGAGGACATTGAAAAGCCACTTCATTTTTATGTAGCTCAAACGGTGCTGATTACTTGGGTTCCCATAATGTCCAGTTGCTTTATGAGAACACATACAGCATAAGCCTCCTGTTAAGAGATATTCTTTTCATAATAAGCATAAGAAAATGCACACTCAGGCTCTCCAGAAAACTGTAGCTGTCTCAACCATATGACAACTTTTAGGTCCACACTGTTGGCTTGCCAAGACAGAGCTTAAAGCAGGATCAAAAGAGCAGCTCCTTTTAGTCCTTTGTTTAAAGGACTGGTGCAGTCCAGTCCCAGCTCCTGCAAGCGTCTCAAAGGCTTCCTGGCTCCTGCAAGGGGAAAGCAGGTGGCTGGCTCCAGGAGGAGGGCATGGGCTCCCTTGTTAAGAGATGGGAGCACTGTTGCTGCTTGTGTGTGTTCTCTGCTCCAGGCTTATTATAAGGACATAAGCCCAGGCAGAGCAAGGAGCCTGAGAACTTACACTAAGCTCTGAAACCATGCTGCAAGATAAAAAATATACATTGCAAAGAAATATATCTGTTGGATGAATTTTTAAAATTAAATCCAAGACAAAAGAATATCATATTGTAGAATCGTGTACTCAGAAACAGTTGAGTTTGAGTGCACCAAAAGGGAGCATCTTGGTTAAGATGTGTGACATTCTGACAGTGGTTAAAACAGTTCCACTTTGGACTGCTCTTTCTGTTCTATGAGTGATCAGAGGCTGTCACCAACTCAAACCACTGCCTGAGGGCATCACTCAGGGTCTCAGGAAGTGCATTCACATCTCGAAGAATGATATAGAAGGGGAAGGGGAACTCTTCCATATAGGATCGGATTTCAGGCATCTCTCCAGGTCCTTTAAAGATTGGTACTTTAATGTCCAAGATAGAATCCTGTCAACAAAAGACATTTGAAAGAAGAAAGAAAATTAAGTCAGCATCCTTAGCTAGCTTTACTGTTGATAATTTTTAAGTCTCCTGTGATTTTTTTCAGAACTCTCATTAAAAGAAGAGACAGGTCTCTTTTTGGGTGACCCTTTCAGGAGAATGGACACTAAAGAGAGGAAGAGTGATAAACAAGTAAGCATGTTCTCCCTACAATGGTGTCTTCATTCTCTGCTTGGAATAATTCCCATTAAATCATCATCCTGGCCGGGCATGGTGGCGCATGCTTGTAATCCCAGCATTTGGGAGGCTGAGACCAGAGGATCCGGGTTCAAGGCCAGCCTCAGCTGCTTAGTGAGGCACTCCGCAACTTAGAGAGACCCTGTTTCAAAATAAAGAATAAAAAATAGGGCTGGGGGTGTAGCTCGAAGGTAGAACGCCCCTGAGTTCAATCCCCAGTGCTGCCAAAAAAAAAAAAAAAAAATCATCCTGCTATCACGACATTCATATGACCTAAACGATGGTTTCCCCAAGAACAGAGCTGCTCTATGGACATATTTTATTAAGCTGGCTAATGCTTCCTCCTGTGAGGAGTGCTGCTCAGACAGTGTGGGAAGGGCTGGTCTCTATTTAAAAGTGGCCAGGGCTACAGTCTGTTGTATAGAGGACACTTATGACCCAGAGAACGGTTTCTGTGTTGAAGTCCTTCACTTAAAGTGGTAAGAATGATCCTTACCTTATTTATTGTGAAGACTAAAAAATATAAAGGTGCATAGAATGGTGCCTGACAAAATACCATGAGTGCTAGGAATTCTCAATAGAACAGACTGAAGGGAATTCCTTTATCTCCAGAAAATGTGGCTTTTACCAGTCACTTACCCGTGAATTAGGATTGTCCAACACAACAAAAATGACAAAGATGTTAGCATTCTGGGCAGCCTGAACTGCTGCCAGGACTCTTTCTTTGCCCTCCAGGAAAAGGCCTCGTCCATCAGAGACAATCAGAAGGAGTTGTGCAGTTTCTGTAAATATGTAAGAGGAAGGAAGGGAATGAAACGAAAACCCATTTTTAACACCTAACCAAAACAAATTTTAGTATAGGCTTTTCCTCTATTTAAACAGGGAAAGCATCTCTGAAACCAGTAAATTCTGGGCACAAACAAAAGGGGCTTTCAATTAGATCCATTAACTTAGGAGAAATGACCCATACTAACCTTCTCTCAGTGACACATATTAAAATAACATATTTATGGCCATAAACTATAAGGATGACAGTGGTGAGTAGGTCCAAAGAGAGGGCTCAAAGCAGAAGCCTGGGATTGTGTCTCTAAATTTCAGTTGTCATTTATGTATGTATCATGTTCAAATTCCATACACTTAATTTATTTCTTGATATTGACTCATTTAAGCAAAAAGCTAAGTAGAAAGGGACCATTAAGAGCAAATAAAATGTTTTAAACTTTAGGCCCTATGTTTCCCATTAAAGATTATAGTGCTTGAGCATGGGCTATCTTTCTTTTGTCAAAGAAGTTTGGCAAGTGTTGAAAAGATACTATTTCTCCATGACAGAATCAGCAGTGAGAACTTTAGTTTGCAGAGTCTAAGTAGTTAAAGAATTAGTGTGTTTAGCCAGACATGAGGGCATATGCCTGTAATCCCAATATCTGGGAGGCCAAGATAGGAAGATTGTAGGTCTGAGGCCAGCCTAGGCAATTTAGCAAAACCTCATTTCAAAATAAATAAAAAGGATAGAAAACAAAACAACAACAACAACAAAAAACCCCAAAATAAATAAAAAGGGGCTAGAAGTGTGGCCTGGAGGTAGAACGACCCTGCATTCAATCTCCAGTACCATTAAAAAACAAACAAACAACAACAACAAAAAAAAAACACAAAGAAAAAGTAGGTTTAAGCCCCAAAGCAATTGTGTTGGATTAGCTGGGTTTTGAATTATGTACTTCTCATATTATATTACGGAACAGTCTTTATATTTAATTCCACATACTTTGTTCTTTTTACAACTCAACTCAGCCTACCACCTAAGTACATATTAGTTAAGTAGCACCTAAGATCCCTACTGATTATAAGCCGCATGACTATGAGGTCAGTAGAAATTTCTGAATGAATACTATAAGTAAAAAATTCCATCAATGCCCAGTGGCCTTCCATCTGTTTATACCTTTTCATGTAGAGCTTATACTTTATTTAATTAATTAATTAATTTTCAGTAGTGGGGATTCACCCAGGAGCATTCTACCTCCAAGCTACACCCCCAACCCTAATTTTTTTTTGAGGTTCTAGGGATTGAACCCAGGGGCATTCCACCTCTGAGCTATACCCCCAGTCCTATTTTTTATTCTTAATTTTGAAACAGGGTCTCACTAAGTAGCTGAGGCTGGCCATGAACCTGGATCCTCTGGTCTCAGCTTCCCAAGTACTGGGATTACAAGTGTGCACCACTACGCCCTGCCCCGGTCCCAACCCTAATTTTTTTTTTTTTTTTTGCGGTACTGGGGATTGAACTCAGGGGCATTCTACCTC